>JAKTWB010000101.1:0-103292 GCA_030560845.1 Pichia scutulata
TGTGAGTCCACCAACCAATGAAAATGGCCGAATTCCAATTGGCACTACCAGTTTTCTTTTCTACGCGCAGACCACTGCGAAATCCTTCCATGTTTGATGAAATACATATATAGTAGTGGATAGAGGTAGTTGTGTATCTAGTTCAGTGTATTAATACAACCATCACTAGCAATCATGTCTTTTGTCTCTGAATTAATCAACGCAATTGTTCCAACCGTCGCCTATGCTGAAGAAGTATGTACCTCCTTTCCATCCGTTAATGTTGAATAATACCTTTAATAATTATGGTCTTTATGGTTTTGACTTCCAATCATATGAATCACATTAGGCTTTACATCATATCTGTTTCTTGTTAATTATTATCACATCCCTTATTTTTTTTGTCAATAGTTTTAAACATTTGTCTATATTTTGGTATTATTAAGATTTCCCCAATTTACTTTTAGATCATCATACTAACATTAACTTACTCCACTCCTCTATTTTTTTAATCTAGCCAGCTGAAGCAGTTGTAGAAACCGTCACTGTTGAGGTTGAAGAAGAAGAACCTGAAGCTGAAGAAGAAGACGAAGAAGAAGATGAAGACGATGAAGACGATGAAGATGAAGAAGAAGGTGAAGATCAATTCGATGCACTTAAAAAGGAATGTTCTGAACATCCATCAGTCAAACCATACCTCCATCATTACGAAGAGTGTGTTGAAAGAGTTACTAAAGAACAAGAAGAACCAGGTTATGAAGACAAAGAATATAAAGAGGATTGTGTTGAAGAATTCTTCCATTTACAACATGTTCTTACCGATTGTGCTGCTCCAAAATTATTCACAAAATTAAAATAGTGTAAACTTTGGAAATTCAAACAATTTGTCACATCTCAATAAACATGTATTATTCATTATAACTATTCTTATACAAAAAACAAAACAAAACTTTATATTTATATATCTCTACCCCTCTCATTCACGTAAAAACTTATTTATTTTATATTTATAATTAAACTATAAACTTACATTTACATTTACATTTACATTTACATTCTTGAAACGGTTAGTTATGATTATTATTTATAAAGTTTACAGTAATTAAATAAAGTTAAAAAAATAATTAAACTTATTTAGCTGCTGAAGCAGCTGCTTGAGCATCAGCCTTAGCCTTCTTTGCAATCTTAACTTGTGCCTTTGCACCCATAATACCACCACCCCAATGTCTCTTGGAATCTTCGTATTTTTCACTGTAGTTAGCATTAATGGTGGAAACTAATTTAGCTAATGAAGCTTCATCTTCTGCCTTAACATCAACTAAAGCTGCAACTGCTGCGGTCTTTTGATGAACTAAGGTACCTAATCTAGCCTTACCTTTAACAACAGCATATGGAACACCCATCTTGTGACATAAAGCTGGTAAGAAAACAACTAATTCAATTGGATCAACATCATTAGCAATTAAAACTAATTTTGCTTTCTTGTTTTCAATTAAACCAACAACATGGTTTAAACCATATTTAACAACATATGGCTTTTCTGAAACATCTTCCTTATTCTTACCTTCTGCAATAGCTGCTGCTTCCTTGGTTAATCTTTCCTTCTTTTCAGCAGTTGTTTCTGGTCTATATTTGTTTAATAATTTGAAAGTTTCAGCTGCAGTGTTCTTATCTAAAACATTAGAGAATTGTGCAATAGCTGGAGGAACCTTTAATCTTAAAGATAAAATCTTCTTTTGTCTTTGTAATCTAACATATTCTGGCCATTTAACGAATCTTGATAAGTTCTTCTTTGGTTGAATTGCTTGACCTAAACCAAAGTTCTTTGGAGTTGATTCAAATAATGGGTTCTTTGCAGATGCAGATTTAGAACCTTTTGATGCTAATGGTGCTGGTGCAACCTTCTTACCTTTTGGAGCCATCTTTAAAGATTAAAATTGGGTTGATCTTATAAAAAAATTTCAAAAGAATAATAATATTATCAATTATACCATATAATCTATATACCTTAGCTATAGCACACTTTTTTTTTTTTCAGAATGAAAATTGGAATGAGATTCTCGAAAGAGACGCAAAGTGTGTGAAAAGTGGAAAATCAGCAAACAAAGACAAAACCCTCATGGTGCGCACGTGAGAATTCATTTCTAGGCGAGGGTTTGCTCAATTTCCGGAACGTTTTCAAGTCCGAGTTCTATCTATGGTAACAAAGTATGTTAGTATACTAATTATATTAAGTTAGTGTAAAATCATGGTATTCATATTTACAGATTTTTCTTTGAAGTTGTCCACTCCCTCTTTTAAAGTATTGATGATTTCAGTGTGAATCTTCTTGATTATTTTATAACTACTGATTATTTGTTTCTCCTTATCCTCAATTTCCTTTAATTTAGTATCATCTGGTTTATCAACATCCTTTGACTCACTAATTGCCAATGTTTTTAACAACTGCTTTTTTGTTTCCTTTAATGTTTCTAAGTTTTTAACAAGTTCGGTGTCTGTAGGTGTAGATTTCAATATTGAAATGGCTGTAATACACAAAAAAAATATAATATAATAGCTTGTTAGTATTTTTCTATTTTCACCTAACTATTGAAACCGGTATCAATAATTACCTTGTTTGAATTCAGAATATTCACCATTCAATACACGTATCTCCTCATTAACTTCCTTTAAAGTTTCTAAATCAATGGGTTTGATATGTTCATTACATTTACGTTCACAATTACAGTAAAATGATAATTTACCGTATCTCTTAACAATCATCTTGTTTTCTTCAACTAATTCATCTAATATCTTAACAATCAATGGTTTGCTTATTTTATTATGTAAATTAAGAACTAAATCAGTAATTCCATATGGTCTATACTCTTTTTCCATATATTCAATGATGACATTTCTTGCTGGAATAAAATAGCATCTTATGTTAGTATTCTTCCTCTTATTCTTTAATAGTTCTATCTTTATTTACTTACCTTCATCAGCATCCAATTTTTCAACTTTTGCTTTAGACATTATTAAATGGTTACTTAAATTTTTTGCTTATAATTAAATAATCTACAAAAGAAAAGAAACAAAAGAGAAACGGCTCAGCTAAAAATTAAATTAACAGCTCTCACTCACTTAAAATATTTCCTTAGGCATTTTCATCATTAAAATAACCAATGAAGTCCAACCAAGAAAGTGTCTGGTTCTTTGACCTTTACCAGTTTCTTCATTATATTGTTCCCAAGCATACCCCGTTTCTTGATATTGATTGTAAATGTTAGTGACTACATTCTCTCTTAATTTAATATATGCTTCATTTGCAAGGGCCTTAACATTTTCATCAACGTCTGGTTGTGTACCATAATGGTATAATGCTTCTAATGTTAAATAATTTATATTGATCCAAATATGTCCCCTCCAATAATCTTCTCCCTTATGGAATGATGAATCTTGTTTGGATAACGATCTAATACCATAATCTGTCCAAAGTTTCTCACTATCTAACAAGCCATTGATCGTTGAAATAATTTTATCACTTTCACTATTAGGTATTAACTTGTGAATAAATGGCATTATGGAAATATAACCCTCATGACATTCAAAAATATCACTATCATCATCATCAACAGTAACATCACAATACATTTTTTCATCTTCATTCCAGTGAATATCATTCAAATTTTTAATTATACCATTGAATCTTTCAGTATAAATCTTCGAATCATCAAATTTTTCTAATAGCTGTGAAATCTTAATCATTGATCTAGTCATTACACCCATCCATGATAACAAATCAACATTTAATTCCCCAATATCCGCTTCACATCTTGGATAATCATCAATACCACTTGGTAAACAATGATCTTTTGTTCTACCTTTCCAACGATATACTTCTTCGTTATTATAGTAATCTCTATCTAAATCTTCAACATCACCTCTTTGTGTTCTTCTAAACCACTCATAATGTTTTTGTAAATTTGGATAAATTTCCTTTGCATAATCAATCATTAATTCTGGATTCTCCATATGTAAATCTCCCAATGATTCCTTCAATTTTTTAATATCAAATAATTTGAAATCTTCTTCTTGCTGCTTTTGTTCTAAGTTTAATGTATTTGCTTTATCTAATAGTTCACTAAAAATTAACATTAAAGTCGGTGGATTCGCAATATTTGGATTTTGAACAGTAAATTCTTCAGGTACTTTACTTCTTGCTTCATTACCTAAGATTTGTTCCCTTGCAATCCATCCATTATCATCAATCAATGAAAACCAGCTTTTAACAATTTCTAATGTTAAATCTGAATCATATTCTAAAATTGGTAATAAATGAAATCCTTCATCCCAATAGAAACCTCTTGGGAAGAATGCTCTACTTGGAACACATGTAAACAATTCATATGGTCCTTCATCTGATCCATGTAAATGTGAATTTGAAAACTTAACATCATCAACAATCGCATTTCTATCAACTTTTTGATTGCCATTAGAATAAATTATACCGCCTAACAATTGTGATAAAATTTCCTTTGCAAAATTTATATACTCATTTGAATTAAATGGGGCGTTTAATTGAAACTTTCTCACAAATTTATCATCAATTAATTCATGTGTTTCTGCAACCTTGTCAGTTAATGTAGTAGGTTCAATCGTTTCGTTTGAATCTTCAGAATTAAAGAGAATATCAAATTGAAAATTTCCAACAAATGTTTTTTGAATAAAATGTAAATTACCTTTGAATGATGCAGGATTTCTAAGTTGAAACAATTCGATTGGTGCAAATTCATGTGGTTGCATGCCAATGCCTTCCAATTCTTCAACGTTGAATTTTAATAATGACCAAAATATTTCACTTGATTTCCACATTTCTTCGTTTGGTACCTTTAATGATAAATAATGTGTCAATGACGGATCGTAGGAGCTATCATCAATTGTATTACTTTTTGGTTTAATATTTTTATCATCTTCAACAATATCAATTTTAAATTCACCGCCTAATTTATCCATATTACCATTTAATGTAATTTTGTCATCATTAGCCACTAAATTGTTAAAATCTGCAAGTAATTCACTACCAAATTCTAACTCACTACCTTCATCATCTTCATATAAACCAGCATAAAAAACAATGGAATTAACTGAATGTGGGTTAACAGTGTTACCATTAATTCTCAATGCCCAATTCAAACCATCATCACTTTTAACAAATTCAGATTTCAGTTCAAGTTGTGAATCATTATCAAAAATTTCTTCTAGTCCACCAAATCTTGGATCATACTTTGTCCATCCAAATTTTTTGATATTATGATTTTGATCACATGCATGTTTAGATAACATCACACCATGGAATGTTTCTGATGGAAACCACAATAATCCAGTTAATATTGAATCTGGTATAATTGGTTTAATTCCAAGATATAAGTTTGATCTATATGGTCCCCAATTCAACGAGTTTTTATTTATTCTTTCATATTCTTCAAAAACCGAATTTGTGGATGCCGATAAGTCAACTAATATGAATATGAATATCCAAATATTAACAATCATTACTGTTAGATAAAGGTTTGTTGGATCAGTAAAGAACACCTTTCCTCAATTATCAAACCTCGACATGTTTTTCCGAATTTTTGAACACTAATAAAATCCAAAAATGGAAACTAGAAAATTGGCAAATTAAAGAATTTCTTAAGTAACTTATGGTTTACAATTATTAATTAATATCTATAAAATTTACATAATATAAAGTACATGTTTCAAAAACCAGTACGTCTTTTTTTACGTTTTGGACCTTTTGATTGGGATTGACTGAATCCAATATTTTCACTTCTTGAATATTGAGAAAACGTCTGCGATTGATGCTGTGATTCTGGTTCAGACTGTGAATATTCAGATTGGGAAGGTTGTGAATATTGTGAGTATGATTGTGAATATTGTGATTGTGAATACTGTGATTGTGACTGTGATGGTTTTTTTTTCAATTTATTATTATTTCTTCTATTGTTATTCCGTGTTGATGTAACCATTGATGTTTGCGAGACTGAAATTGTTGGCATATTATTCATCGAAGCCATAAATGGATCATTAGTTGAAAATCGAGAGCTATGATTTCTTTCATCTTCATCTTCATCTTCATTATCATAGATACCAACAGCTTTATAATCAATTTCAAAAGAATCAATCATTTTTTTGTAATCAGATTGTAAGTCATCCAAGTCATTTTCAATTTCTAGTTTGATCAAATTCGTTTTTAAACTGTTATCGGTTTTCCATATTTCAATGGAATTAATGAATAAATAAAATGTTAAATCGGACTGAAAATCAAGACCCGAAGTAGATTTAAAGAAATCATAAATTGAAATTGATTGGTCAGTTAAGTGTTCATTGTTTAAGCTGAAATTTAATTCGTAATGTCTGGAAAAGATGTTAAAAATATTTTTATTTAACTTGAAAGTAAAATCCTCTTCAACATCATTTTTAATCAAATGCTCAACAATTTTTGAAATATTTTTAATGTTTCTTGGTATGCAAATGTTTTCTAATAATTGAGATAGCGTCATCTGAGATTGGTTATCATTTTCAATAAAGTCATCTAGCTTATCATAAATTGATTCAGTAATCTGCTCAGCTGTTGGTGTTTGGATATTTTCAAATTTATAGAAATTTACCAATGTGTCATATAGCTTGTGTGAATCGTCCTTTTCATTATTCTCATCATAATTACTACCAGTGACGGTGCCTGAAATTTCATTATTTACTATCACTTCATTAAAGTTTTCATTAGTATCAAAGTCAAACAGTCCAAAACAAATGCCATTTGTATCACTGCTAATAACCCAATACTGATCACCATTTCTAATGAAATCCAAACTTAGGGTTATGAAATTTCCCAGGAATAATAAGTAAGGTTGATTTAAAATTTTATAATTTGAAACATCAAAAGTGACAACATAATTGAAGTTAATTTGCCTTGACGAAACCATGCAGTGACTAATATCGTCGTTACCAAAATCACCACAATCATTTAAAAAATTAATGTATAATGACATGTCCAAATCGTTAAGATAATGCTTCCATGCAAATTTTCTTCTGAAAGATTCATTGCTTATATCAACTAATACAATTTCTTTTGTTGTTAACATAAAAATCAGATTCTTCTCTGGATTTAATAATAAATCTAA
Source organism: Pichia scutulata (assembly GCA_030560845.1). NCBI lineage: Eukaryota > Fungi > Ascomycota > Pichiomycetes > Pichiales > Pichiaceae > Pichia > Pichia scutulata. The sequence continues at coordinate 7,143 of JAKTWB010000101.1, forward strand.
TATTTTCGTCCATGTTCCAGCACATACAAGGCATACCAATTTTGCTTTATTTATTTTATACTCATGGATTTGCGATCTTGTAATTAGCAATAATCTAAACTCGTTGATAAATAACAGCTTTTTGAAATTTGATAGTTCAACAGGGTCGTAAATCGATTGATAGTTTAATAAATCTTTTCTAAAGTCTAGATTATCTGAATTATTTGATGAAAATATTATAAATTTTCCAATGCTATCAATAATTGCTAACTTGATTATATTGTTTGAAATATACATATTAGAGTCAGCAAATTCACACCATTTTTCACCCTTTTCAAACTTGAAAATCTTTGTAAGTATATATTTACTTTTATTGACTCTTCTGAATTTTAAAATATTGACAGTATCTAAGGTACGTATTAGAATCAAAGTGTTGGTGGTATTATTATAAGTTGAAATTTGAAAAATTTTTGAATTTAATGAAATTTTAGAAAGTTTCCGAAATTTGAATGTGTTGTTTTTTTCAATTACTTCGTATATGTTTAAAAGATCACTTTTAGCTCCAGATATGAATATTACAAACTGGGACTTTTTAAATATAAATATCTTCAATAGTTTCCCGATATTTGGATTCCAAAATTTGTTATTATTTTTATTTGAGTTTAAATGTTTCGAATCTAAATCGATTTGTGTATTCAAGATAGAAGAGCTAGAAATACTACTTATGCCAGCATATTTTTCATTTGTATCATTATCAATCTTCCAACTATCCTCAGTAATTCTTTTCTTAGATATATAATGTAAATTATTTGTAAATGTTTCAGATGTTGGAAATTTTAGACTAATATCTATGTTTTTATTATGTTTCTCCTCATCATCGATAAATATATTTGCTATAGTCGTCGTCCCCAAAGTTTCTGATATCCCTAGTTCTTCGACATGAGGAAATGTCATTATAACTATCAGGGGTACTCTTCAGGGTACTATCAGTGTTCGTTATTATTACTAGAGTCTTAATAATGCAATCTGAAATTTTGATGTGCGTTTTTCACAATATTTTATTTGTCAAGGATTGCTTGCACTGTACAATTAAAAATCTTAATCTTTAATGAATTACAACTTACACTATAAAAAAAATCTGCAAGTTTTAAACCGTAAAAATAGACAAATTAAATGATGGTGTTATTATAAGAATTCTATAAAAATCAACTATTTACTTGCATCTTCACCAGATTGAAATCTTAAATCCCAACCAATTTCAGGACCTAACTTTGGTAAAACTTCAGCAACACTTTGAACATCTTTATCACCTCTACCAGAAACAGTAATGACAATAGTTTCATCCTTTGACATTTTCTTTGCAGCTTCCACTGCACCATAAATAGCATGTGATGATTCCAATGCAGGGATGATACCTTCATATTGTGATAATAATTTGAAGCCCAATAAAGCTTGTGCATCTGTAACTGCAATGAAATCAACTCTACCAGAATCTTTCCAATATGCCAATTCTGGACCCACACCTGGATAATCTAAACCTGCAGAAACTGAATGGGTATCATGAACTTGTCCATCATTATCTTGTAAAACGTAAGTTTTAACACCGTGGAAAACACCGGGCTGACCAACAGTTAAAGTTGCAGAGTGATAATCACTGTCAATACCGGAACCACCAGCTTCACAACCTAATAACTTAACATCTGAATCATGTTCAAATGGTGAAAAAGTACCAGTTGAGTTTGAACCACCACCAACACATGCCACGATTAAATTAGGTAACTTACCATCATTTTTTTCCATAAATTGCTTTTTGATTTCTTGACCAATAACAGATTGGAAAGTTCTAACTAAAGTTGGATATGGATGCGGTCCAATTGCAGAACCAACAATATAATAGGTTGATTTTAAGTTTGTAACCCAGTTTCTGAATGCTTCAGATGTTGCGTCTCTTAAAGTTTGCGTACCATTCTTAACAGCAACAACATTTGCACCTAAGATTCTCATTCTGAAAACATTAAGGGCTTGTCTTCTAACATCTTCTGCACCCATATAAACAGTACATTTTAAACCAAATTTAGCACAAGCAGTTGCAGTTGCAACACCGTGTTGACCAGCACCAGTTTCTGCAATAATACTAGTCTTACCCAATCTTTTAGCAATTAAGATTTGTGCTAATGCATTGTTAATTTTATGTGAACCTGTATGATTCAAGTCTTCTCTTTTAAGCCAGATTTGGGCACCACCTGCATGCTCGGTTAATCTTTCAGCTTTGTGTAAAGATGATGGTCTGCCAATGTAATCATATAATGAATGGAATTCATCCCAGAAAGCTGGATCTGCAATTGCACTTTCAAAAGCTTCTTCTAATTCTTTCAAACATGCATGTAAAGATTCCGGAACGTATTGACCACCAAATGAACCAAATGTAGGACTATGCTTATGAATTTCATTAAATGAAGGTGTTGTTGAGTTAGATTCTAATGAAATCTTTGAATGTGAATAAGTGTTGTCACCATCACCGGACATGATTGACCTAACAAAATCTTCAACAACCTTACCCTTTTCTTGAGGTTTTGCATCTTGTAAGAGATTGATAATTTTACTGCCAACAACCACACCATCTGAATGTTCACCAACACTAAGATAATGTTCTCTTGTAGAAACACCAAAACCAACAGCTAATGGCGTATTACCGGTGAAAGTTCTAATATGATCACATAATGGACCTACCGAGGAGGTAACACTAACACCAGCACCGGTTGTACCCATTCTTGAAACGACATAAATGAAAGAATCTGCAATTTCAGCTAAAATCTTTAGTCTGTCATCAGTAGTGGATGGTGCAACTAATGGAATGTAGGATAATCCATTATGCTTACAAATATTTCTAAATTTGACTGCTTCTTCAGGTGGTAAATCAACAACAATGAAACCATTTGCACCAACCTCGGCCGCCTTTTTGACAAATGCATCTTCACCAAACTTAAGTATAGGATTGTAATAACCCATAAGAACGATAGGAATGGTGACACCTGCGGTTCTTGCATCTTTGACCAGTTGTAAACACTTTGCAACCGTACAACCGTTATTAATAGCGGTGACGTTTGCAACTTGAATGGTAGGACCATCAGCAATTGGATCAGAAAATGGAACACCTAATTCAATGACGTCTGCTCCTCCCTTTTGTAGACCGAGTAAAACATCGACGGTATCATTTGCTTCTGGAAAACACGCAGTAATGAAAGTGACCAGAGCGTTTCTGTGTTCGTCATGGGCTTTGATAAAGGCTTCTCTCAATTGCACAGACATGTTGTAGTTGCTTCTTGAAGAAGAAAAAAGTAAAGAACGTGAGTCACTGAAAAATATAGAAACGTCCTGATCTCGTTTCTCTTTTGTCGTTTCTTTATCAAAAGCCAGAAGGTGAGAGCAGTCCGTTTTGGGCCATGAATTTTCCATTTTTCATTTCCATTTCCATTTCCATTTTGCACTTTTCACTTTTATTGTTGACAGAACTGAGTCTTACTTAATCTTTAGCTATAAATAACAGCTTAAACCTTATCTATGCGTCTGGCATTCTTTGGATCCGACCACTTTAGCATTCAATGTTTAAAGAGAATTTTGCCACTTCCCTCTCACATTTCACACATCGATATAATCACTCGTCATCCTAAACCCTCTGGTCGTGGCTTAAAACAACTAAAAGATGTGCCAATCTCTAAATTTGCAACAGATAACAACCTACCATTATTAAGAGCAGACAAAAAATCAGATTTTGCTTCTTTACCACCGTACAATTTGGCAATTGCTGTTTCATACGGAAAACTAATTCCATCGTCATTTCTTAATACATTATCATACCCAGGATTAAACGTACATCCATCACTACTACCAAAATACTCAGGCCCAGCTCCATTACAACGTGCATTGCTAAACAATGATACCATTACAGGAGTTTCCGTTCAAACTTTGCATCCAACAGAATTTGATAAGGGTGATATATTGGCTCAAGAATCATACTGTATAACTCCTGATGAATCATTTATCTCTTTATCCAATAACCTAGCGAGTATAGGTGGTGGATTATTGAATAACATATTGGTTAATAAATTATACGATCCATCGAATCTAGCATATAAAACTATAAAACCATCAATACATTTTTCATATGCCTATAAAGTTAAACCAATGGAACGTCAAATTACATGGGATAATTCATCTATTCATAATTTAATAAAGGTTCAAAATACAATTGGTAACTTATACACCTTTAAAGCTCATACCTCAAAGGATAATGTAATTACTTATAAACGCATTATCTTGCCAAAGATACAAAAATCTGAAACACCAAATGATTTATCTATTCCTAATGGTACCTTTAATTTATTACCCGATAATTCATTAGATATAAAGGTTTCTGATGGATGGATAAGTGTTGAAAAGGTCAATGTCGAGGGAATAGGTCTTCAATCTGCTGTTAAGTTTTTCAATAGTTTGAAGAAAAGATTTAACAATGCTGAACCTGTATTTTACAACATAAATTAAAATAAACATCTTACCTGTAAATAAATACACTTTCTCGACTCTGTAACTATAAATGTATCAATACCTATAATGCAACTATACAATGTTTATTATATTCATTAACTGCAATTGCAATTTGTGAATATATAAATCTCTTATCACTTTTATCGTTTAGTCCAATGTATCTTGCAATCTCTTCAATCTTCTTAGTTTTGATTTTAATACCCCCTTTTTCCAATGTGATATTCATTATATCTTCTAAAGGCACTTGCCAATCTACAGCTAAATCAAACACCCTAATCAGTAAAACCCTATTAAAACTCACAATAAATGCAGAATCTCCTCCTTGTAAAATAATATGTGCCAAGTATTTATCATTAAAGTAAACACCATTATTACATTTTTTCAACCAATATTGTCCTTGTGAATCTTTTTTGGAATATTTAACGATTGATCCATCATATGGGATAAATCTTGGTAATCTAACCTTTTCAACACCCGCATCATCAAATGCTGTCGTAGTATTCTTAATACTTTCACTTATATTATTAGCTAGATCAAAAACACCAGTTGCTGTCTTAGTCGGTAAACCCAACAGTCCTTTACCTAAACCTTTGAAAAATCCACTAGTGCCATCCCTGGTTGCGCCTTCCATCGGCGCAGTTGCTAATCCTGCAATACCGCTTGATATACCAGTAAAAAATGATGATGCACCTTGTGACAATCCATCAACTGGTCTATTAACGCTTCTGGTATTTTGTCTCAGTAATCTTCTTCTTTCTTGAAAATCTTTATCCATTGTTGCAACTGTTAAACTTTTAGCCATTGAGTTAGTAAATCTTGAAACGCTATCACTAACACCAAAAACAGATTTTTTCAAAAAACTCAATCCACCTTTTGCTAAACCAATACCTAATTCTTGTGGTCTATCAGTCATTATATATCCTTGATAAGGTTCATAAAATATATCCATAACCCCAGAACTAATATTATTAAACAACCCAACAGGATTGCCAAGAACATCGGCGGATCCCAAAACTTTATATAGTTGATATAGGAATGCTTGTTTATAATGCTCTGTAATATTTTGAATCAAATATGGTATTGGTGTTCTAATATTTTCTAATAATAATGCAGACAATCTCACTGGTGCATTATTAATATTACCAATTGCCATTGTTAAAATATCAACAGCAACAGTTAATGCATTTTGTGTGGACATACGTTTATTTCTTTTACTTCGTTCTCCCATAACAAATGATAAATTAAATTGCAATGGTTGTAAATGCAATGCTTCAAAGTATAAATCATCAGTTGATCTAATTGTTGGTGGTTCAGGTATTTCCAAATCTTTATCCCATAATTCATTCTTACTATCTGAATTCCAAGATGCACCCGGAATCTTAGAAAAATCTAATAATGACCAAAGGAAATCTTCATCCACTTGCAATGATAATTCTTGTAATAAAATAGTTGCAAATTTGATATAATTAACACCATGTGTTGAATCTTTTAATCTTGCAATCGAGGTTGAAAAGACCGGATGTTTATTTAAATCATAACTTGATTTTGGTATGATTGTTGGATATAAAATAACCGGGTAAATGCTTGTATACAATTGATTATCAATTTGTAACCATTTCATCTTCAAACTTGCCGTTTGATAAATATCAGATTCATTATAATGGAATTCAATACCTCTGATTGTTGTATAACATAATTCTTCAAAATTTTGATCTTTTGTGTTAACTAACGAAATTCCAATACCTTCAAAATTTAAAATGACACTTGTATAATAATTCTCATCTTTAACAGTTGTCTCAAATTCATCCCTATTTTTATTTGTGGTTGTTGAAGCCAATGAATTTGTGGACTTGTTTTGTTTCAACTGATACATACTTGTTTTTGAATCATATTCAGAAATCATTAATGCTTGAACCGGTCCATCAGCAATAACATTTAAATCAAAAATTTGGCCCGGTCCAGCATCTTTTCTACCTCTCATCGGCATTAATGAACCAATTTCTGCTAATTGAATATATCTTTCTCTGTTACCGCACCTTAAAACTAATTCTTTAACTTCAGCAGCTGGGAAATCCCATGCATATGGCATGACACTCTTTGGCGGTATTTTATAGAAAACTGGCTGAAATTTAGCATCTGAAATTCTACCACCGTCTTTGTCAATATACGGATCTGCTTGATAAATAAAGAACTCTTGATCACTGAAATTTCTGATCGAATACGGCCATAAATTCTTTGCATCCAAAATATTAATAAAAATTGTTGCATGATCTGTACTGATAACAATTCTTAATAACATATGAGCATTTGAATTTAGTTTTTTAACACGTAAATAAATTTCACCAATATTATTAACAACAAAAGATGCTGACATATTTTCCTGACCTTTTTCAAATCCAACTTTTAATTTTTTATCACCATATGTCGGTAAATCATAAATTGGTGATATACCATTAGGATCAATGTTAATTGATTTATCACTACCAACAAGTCCAATAATAACTGGCAAAGGTAAATCATTTTTTATAATATATCTTGGAGTGACAATAATAACCTTTGTTAGGTTATAAATACCTAGGCCTTCAGAAATATAAATACCAACATCATTCTCGTAATTTCTGGATTTAGATCCAACTCTTACTTCAAAAGATTGTCCAATTTTATCAATACTGAAGCTTTCACTTGGATGAGAATCTTCAATTTTAAGTTGAATTGTATTTGTTTCTAAATTTCCTTTGAAAAAGGCAAATCCTTCGTTTGCCATACTGAATGAAAACATATCAGGGTATTCGTCTTCTCCATTTGAATGAGTTCTTGCCTTTGAGCATAGGGTATTAAAATTATCAATAACATAAAGATCTTTACCTGTTCTATTGACAATCAAATATGGTGAATAAATTGAAACTTTGGTACCATATTTAGGGTCAGTTGAATAAAATAATCTAAGGCTTAATCTCTGACCATCTGAACTTTTCAATGTTATTTCTTTATCAACAGTAGTAATATCGTTGGCGGTATTTACAATAGAAGCAGCTGAAAGTCCAAATCCAGAACCTAAAACATCTATTTTAAGGACCGCACTGAAATTCATATCAACAACATGAATTGGACAATTATCACCTCGTTTTAACAAATCATTCCATTTTTTTGGCCCCTTTTGGAAAAGTTTCCAATCAATATCAAATGGTAATAAATTCTCAATAACCAATGGCGGTGAAATATAAATTGTCATATGAGGATACAGTTGGTTAAGAATTTCGCCTTTATTATATTCGGCATGTGCTCTAAAATAATAATAATCCGCTGGTCCATTTTCTTCAATCTTTGGACATTCTAAAAATAAGTCATTATCTCTAATGGTTTCCCACCTCATATCAACAATATTATTACTACCTTGTAATTTTGCAAAAGACCAGCCAAAAATTTCAGTTGTTGTTGCGGGTCTAACGGCTATTTTACCGCTGTAAACAAAATCAATTGGTAATGCTAATCTTTCACCACTTGGAACAACAATTTCTCTATCAACAACAAACTCACCATCAAAATTACCAATACCGACATGAATTGGAGTTGGGGTAAAGTTTTCAATTGAAATTGTCGATTTAAGACGTACCTCTTTGACTTTATCTTCAGCTAATGTAATTTCACATGCTAATCTGTTATGGTATTGATTGTTTAAAAGTGGATCAAGCATCAAAACTTCATCACCTTCTGATTTTAATGATAATTTTCTAATTGGTTCATAAAGTGAATCAATAAATTCAATACCAATAAAATTGATGTTTGTATTAATAGTCAAACGTTCACGAACAACACGCCAGTCTTCAAATGACCAAGGTATAGTTTGCTCGTTTTTTATCATTGTTAATTGTCGTTTTTCATCATCATCTAGATTTCCGTCATCAATCCAAATATTTAAATCGTAACCAGTTTCATTAATAATTCTATATGGGGAATCTTCACCACGAGCTTTTAATTCTGCTTTTTCACTGAGCAAATTGGCAAAGTGTGAAATCATTGCAATAGATCTTGAGGTAACTGTAAATTCAGCAGTTTCTCTAGAAATGGCATTAATGGAAAATTTACCATTTGTTGATCTTTCAGTATGAATTGCAAATGACCAAGGTTCCAATAATGGCTCCCATTCAGATAAGGAATAATTGAAAATATTGACTAATGATTTAATTTGAATATCTGCTTCTAGTTCTGTCGACCAATTCTTGGCAATAATTTCAAAAGAATCAACATTAAAATCTAAAATTGGTAATTCATGGACATCTCCAATTAAAACCATTCTGAAACCTTGAACATTAATATTCAAACGTTCACCTTTAACTATTATGGTTGGTTCACTGGATTTTTTAACAGATTTGACGCCATGTGAAGCTCTGGACATGGATGATACAATTGATGGAGCGTATTTACTAATTTTCTTACCAATATCATCAGAAATCGATGTACCATTCAACCGTTCATTATGATCACTTGAATTACTTGCTTCATTATACATTGCAGAAGCCTTATTAAAAATTTCAATTGCTAGATAAATATCACGCAAAGATAATCTTAGTAACAATGGTTCAATATTTGATGTAATTGTAGTTAGGAATGAAGTTGAATTTGAACCTCTTGAATCTATAATAAAAGAAAATGAAAAATCGTCCAAAATTCTCAAGTCATTGGAAGAATCTGATGACATTTTGCACAAAAACATTCCAATACCATCGGCTTTCATTTCTGTAATTTCATTAATATGTAAAAGTAACTGGCTAATTTTAAAAATAACTGCCTCAGAATCCGGATTTTCAGGATTTGCTAATAAAACAATAGATGGTTCAACAATACTAATATTATAATTAGTTGGATTGGAGCTGATATTCTCATTCTCATTATCATAATTTCCAATTTCTTCAATTTTATTCTGATTTCCTTCTTCATCATCTAGAACATCATCAATCGATTTCATGTTGTCAAAATATTGATCAACTGGGAATTTTGGTGTATGGGTGGCAAAATCTGCAAAGGATTTTAAGGCAAATAAATAATCCATAACTAAACAAACTTGAGGGCTATCAATAGCTAACTCAACATTTTGAACACCATCAGTAGATTTAATATTTGCCATAAATTGATATTCTGTATGGGTAACTTCAGGTATAATATCCTTGAATGAATTTGTTGCTGTAACTCTTTGATCTTTAACAGTGAAAGATTTAATATGTAAATCAGATTTAAAGTCACCATTATTTAATAATTGGAATTTTATACCTAAGTTGTTCAAAGAAAAATGTGAAAGTTGTTTATCTGAAATGTCAGTTACATGACATGTATTATTGAAAAGTGTTAAACCAAGGCTTGGAAGATTAAAAGCAAAATCAATTGAAATTCCATCTGAAGTTTTATCTGATTTAGCTAAGGGAACTGAAGGTACATTTTCATCATTCTTATCCAAAATAGCCGATGATGTTTTCCCTTCTTCAAGTGATACCTTCTTAGAAATTAAGAGATTGGCATTATTTGCATCATTTGCAATATCTTCAAAATCATCATCATTTACAGGTTGATCTTTCATAATCCTGGGGAAACTCTGTAAAATCTGAATTATATTGAAAGCTTGAAATTCTGTTAATTTCATATCATTACCAATAAGATCACCATTAATGATCATCGAAGGTCTATCTAGCTTACCACCATCATAATAATCAACATCAAAATTAATATCCAATTTATCTATAATTTCCAAGTCTTGAATTTCATTTTTATCAACAATAAAACTTGTCAAAATTTTAGTATTTGCTAATCCTGCTTTAATAATATTCAAATAAACATCATCTTTCTTCGTAAAGTCATTATAAGTATGAATTTCTCCAAGATTAAAAGTAATGGTATTGTATAAATCATTAGCTGGATCAACAGATTTAGGGAAAACAAAAATTGGGGCACGAATTAAAACATCAAATTTCATTTTATTTGGATATTCAACATTGTTTGCTTGATTTAATGCAGCATCTCTTGCAGTATCGTAGATGTATTTCATTTTTTGGAACTGACTTAAAAAGCTATAAATTTTTGCAAATGAATCCTCAATAAACATAACAACCATTGAACGTGTTTCAAACTTGAATTTAGAAGTATATGGTAATGTGTTTGTCTCAAAATCATAAGTTTCATAATACAAATCTGCCAAATCATCACCTTGAATACTAATCAATTCTCTACCTTTGTGGCTATCATTATCAACTAAATTCAATCCTCCAATTTTAGCGTTTACACGCATACTTTCCGGTAACATGAAAAGACTAATATCGGCTTTTTCAAGAACCAATGTTGCTAATTTAATACCATCATCATTTAAAATCAAATTGATACTTTTCATGTTAAGATCAACATTAATATGTGCAGGTGCATTAATATTTTCTTCATCGTTATGACGAAGTTTATCAGATGGGACTTCCGCCAGTGGATCAGTAAATGTGTTTAAAGAATAATTCAATAACGTTAAAAGTGATTTTCTTGTAATAACTACTTGAAAATCAGAAATATCCAATTTAATATCTAGATCATGACATTCAATGATTTCTCCTTTAAAATCTGCATACCTCAAAGATCTTGTGAATTCAACAACAAATAAGTTTTCTTCAAAATTAGCATTTTTAGCTTTGTTCTTTGAACCAATTAATTTTTTAAAATCAACAATGTTGGACCTTTCCATATAATCATTGACAGATAAATCCGCAAGCAGTAAGTCAACATGCATTTTTCTTTGAGTTTGGTAAAATTTTAATTGTAATTTATCACCAACTAGGTCAACCAAAGTTTCAGCTTCAAAAGTTGAAGTGTTTGAACATCTTTTTAAAGACAGCACAATTAAATCCATTGTAAAGTTGAACTCAATATTATGCTGATTTAATACCGGAGATAAATTAGCAGTTGAATTTGTTAAATCGATGGTATTGATGTCACTAACAGAATCTGATAAATCTGCAATACTATTAACTACATTATCACTAGTGAAAAAAGTTTGGGCATCAGTAAACTCATCAGAATCAGAATTATTATTGTCTATTTCATTGTCAAAAACATTACTGTCATTAAAGTTGGGGAATGAAACTTCTAGCAATTGCATGAAAACTTTATATTGATAGTCACTTAACATCGCAATAAATTTTGGAACATCACCGCTTATTTTCATTTTTGGTAAGTCAATAAATGAAGGAATGATTGATAATTCAATAATAAATTTCATATTAAGTTGATCTAAAATTAAAGCATTTCTTTCATGATCCGAATGTAATTGTTCAATAGTTGATTTTATATTAGGACCAACCAAAATTTGTGCATCTTGTAAAGTCAAATTATATTTATCATACATATAAGTATTTAATGCATTCCAATCATCTTCGGTATAGTTATCTTTCTTTTCATCTTTAATTTGTTTATATTTTTCTTTACTTATAAGATCACTGACAATACTTATATGACCAGCATCTAAAATTCCAACAGGAGAATCCCACTTGGTTGGATCAATTGGTAAGATAATTAATGGTGCTTGCAAATCCATTTTACAATTCATTGATTTATGTTCTTCAAAAGCATACTGTAAACCAATTTTTGTTTGATTTGTAAAATCATTAATTGTTGAATTTGCTGCATTCATAAGTGAACCAATTGTATCTATGTGGGCCCTTGGAGGTTCAAAAAATTGATGAATTGACTCAATAAATCTTGTATTATGGAAAATTGTCATACTACTCAATTTTGCCAATACTTCGGAATCTGCAACATTACTTAAAGGGTTATTTTCAAAGGAAACTTGGAAAAAAGGGTCTTCATTAAAGACATCAGAACTTGAATCAGATCTTGTTTGTGGATCAATTTGCTTAACGCTAACAATATGTTTGTATAAAGTATCATTTGCTCCATCCTCAACTGAAAATTTATTTAACTTAAAGCCAATATAATAGGAATCTTTTCTCTGCAAAAATTCGACATGGCAACCTTGAGATATAAATTCGGCTAAATTGCTTGAATCTTTATCTTGTCTTATAATGAAAGAACCAGTATTTAATTTACAATCGATAGCAACTTTAACTCTTTCTCTTGGAATATCTAAAGTGTCTGATAATACTTTTGATTCATCAAATTCAATTGCATCGTAAAACTCATTAATTTGATCATCTGTAATTTTAATATTTGAATTATCAGTAATGGTATCTGCATTATCGATCTCATTATTACTAGTATCACTTTTATTTTCAGTTTCAGGTTTTGAACCTCCCCACCAAGAAGAAAACCAACCTTCACTTTTAGATTCTTTGGATTGAGGTAATGTCTTGAATTCCTTTTTATATTGTAATTTAGCCAATGATCTATAAAATTTCAAATCTTCAAAAGTACATTCAATTTCCAAATCATCCAATTCTTTCTTTTCATCCACAGTTAAAGAATGTTCGTCAGTTAGATATTTTTTCCACAATGGAATATATTTTTTCCTTTCATCTCTTCTCTTTTTCATATAAGCCCAAGTTTTCTTATAATTTTTCTGGTGAATTTCATCATATATTGTTTTGAAAGAATATTGTAACCATTTTAAAGGATCTTCTTCGACTGTACAATCTGGGCAATTTTTTTTAAATTTTAATGTTTTCTTAAAGTACGTCATTTGAGTAGTAGTTTCCAAAATATTACAATATTGTAATCTATTTAAATTAATTCTAAACTGTTCAAAAAATAATTCTAAATCATAATGAGGAGAATCATCAGTTGGTCCTAATTTATTTAGTTTCAGGTGACCTTTCCCGGAAACAGGTTGTAATAAATATTCAACAGTAGAATTGTCAGACGATGCTAAAGAGATATACTCTTTTAATTTTTCCAACATTATGGCTTTATCATCTGAATAAACCGAAGTTAAATGTGTCATTGAGGTATCTAAGTAAATAGTCAAAGATTTTAAAAGCAGCAATTTCCTTGAAACTGAAGAAATATTCTGAATGAAATTAGCTACCCAATTATCATCAGTACTTACAGCAGACAATTCATCCAATGTAAAACCAAAAGAATAAGGATTTTTAGTATAACAATTGAAATCTTCATACCTTATATGAATATTTTTGATTGTAATTTGCAAATTGTCGATGATTTTGGAAACCAAAGAGTCAGTAAAAGTTTGATTTTTCAATTGATCATCAGGATTCAATGCTGATTGATTTGAAATTAATAATAAGTCATCCAATTTCTTCCTCTTTATTCTCAATTCCTTTGCTAATTCATCATCTTGATTATAGGAGTTTGGTAGTTTTGCACAAGCCAATAAATAACAATCTTGAATTAAAATCTTGACAGGCTTAGATTTTAGATTGGACCATGGAATTTGCATTGTAAGATTACCCAAATGACCACATTTTAAATCGATTGGTAGATCCAATTTATCAAGAGATTCGGCCTTTAATTTAAGATTAGATAAAGTAACATCACCGGACCAAATGCCTATATTCAACTGATTTGGATCGAAGTTTTCCAGATAAGCACCCAATGTTCTATTGAGAATGTTAGCTACTAGAGATTCTAACATTGTTGTGGGAGAATTCGTGGTGGCAAATTAATTGAGGCTCAGAAATAACGGGATGGGCAGATTAAATTGTATGTATGTCAAAGTCCAGATAAAAAAAAAAGATAGAAACAGGGCAATTTCTGAATTTCTGGATTTTGCACAACTGTCCCGGTTGTCGCGCCATGACAGTGAACAACGTTGCACAACAATCGCCACGACAACTTTCCCAGTCGCGGGCGCGGGTGCGGGTGGCTTGTTTTTTTTCCCGGTTGGTCTTTGTTTTTGTTTTTGTTTTTGTTTTTGTTTTTTGTTTTTGTCTCAGCTTTCCCTTTTTGTTTTCTATTTTTCATTTTTCTGTCAACAGGCGATGCCACCAGATCAAAAGGAGAGACGCGGGCGGGCCAATGAAAACGCGAGATTGTGTTTGTTTTTGTTTGCGTTGCGTGTTCGGCGTTTTTCTCGTTTTTTTTTTCCTGATTCCCATTATCTTTTGTTATTTATAGCATGCGGTCTCCCTGGAACCTGGTGTTGACCTGTCTGGGTTGTCCAGTTTCATCTCTATTTCCTTTTCTCTGTTTCACTTTCTTACTTTCTTTCTTCTTTCTTCTTTAATCCTATCTTTTGGCCTTTTCCCTTCTTCAGACAGTTATTTATTCACTCTCGTTACGTTTCTTAACTCACGTTAATTACCCTCCTACTTAAGAAACTTTCTATCTTTCAATAAACAAATCAGAAATAATCACCTGATTTACCACTTATTCTAAGAAACTAAAAACACAAGAAAAGAATTTGCCTCACATTTGCTTTCGTTTATAAAAAAATCATCTGCTTAAACACAAACTCACGTTCACATCAAATACATATATATATATAAATAAAATGAAGTTTAGCACTGTTTTATCCACTTTAGCTTTAGCTGCTACTGCTTTCGCTGCCGACAGTACTACCTCTTTAGAAACTACTTTAGCTTCTACCACTTCCATTTCCGTTGCTTCTGGTTGTTCATTCTCCGATCCTTTCACTGCAACCGCCCAAGCTGACTTAGATACGTTAGCTGGTTGTCAAGCTATTGAAGGTGATATTGTTATTACTGGTGATTTAGGTTCTGCTTCCCTTGCCAATGTTAGAGCAATTTATGGTGATTTACAAATCTTCAACGCAACTAATTTACAATTCTTTGCCGCTGATGCTGTCACCACCATTACTGGTTCTTTAAGGCTTCATGCTTTAACTGTTCTTTCTTCCGTTTCTTTTGGTCAATTATCTTCAGTTGGTGCAATTGACTGGGTTACTTTACCAAACTTAGTCGACACTGGTTTAACTCAAGTTACTGATTGTAATTCCATTTTAGTTTCTGATACCATGTTAAGTGATTTAAGGGGTTTGAATCCAACTCATGTTGAAATTTTCAATATTAACAACAACTTTAATTTAGCAAGTATTTCTTCAAACATTCAAACTGTTTCAAATGCCTTATCTGTTGCTTTCAATGGTGACAATACTATTGTTGAATTTGATGATTTAGTTTGGGCTAACAATTTAACTTTCTACTCTGTTGCTTCTATTTCCATGGCTTCAATTACTGCTGTTAACAGATCTGCGGGTTTCTTTGAATCAGCTGTCGATGAATTACTTTTCCCATTAATTACCTCTATTGGTGCTGATTTAACCATTGAAAATAATGATGATTTAACCTACATTGATTTTGGTAATGTTACTGCTATTGGTGGTGGTTTAGTTATTGCAAATAATACTGCTTTACAATCAATTGATAACATTGATTCTATCAGAACTGTTCAAGGTGCTGTTATTCTTAGAGGTTCTTTTGATAACTGTACCATGGATTCTTTAAGAACTGTTAGAGGTGCTTTTGATTTAGAAACTACTGGTTATGCAAACTGTTCACCATTTAACAGATTATCAAGAAGTGGTGGTATTCAAGGTTCATTCACTTGTAGAGCAAGATCTAGACCATCAAGTTCTTCAGCTGCCTCATCAAGAACTTCATCTTCATCCAGAACTAGTTCTTCTTCAACTTCTAGTAATACTGCCTCTTCATCCTCTTCTGCAAGTGTCTCATCAATTTCTTCAACCTCAGCAACTGGTGCTGCAGCTTCTTTAAAGAACACTTCAGTTTTTGGTGCAATGGTTGCAGCATTCTTATCATTCTTATAATTGATTATCTAAATTCACATCAGCCATCATCATTATCCTTTTCGTTTCCTTCATCATCCTCATCCACATATCACATGTATCATCCATTATTATTAATTACTTAACACTTGGGTTTTCATTTTGTATTTTCTATTAATTTGGTATCTTATAAAGATGATACTAAAACGTATACTGTTTTTTGTTCATTTTTTTTACTTTACATAACATTTTTCTTAATAACTATAACTATAACTATAACTATAACTATAACTATAACTATAACTATAACTATAACTATAACTATAACTATAACTATAACTATAACTAACTATTTTATCAAACTCAGTAGCTATTTAGTTTTGAATCTAGTAAATATTCTTAATACACAAATATTAAAGCGATTTTTTCGCCGTTCTATATCAATTATAAACCTTTACCATAATTACCACTTTCAAAAAATTTCATAATATGTTCAACAACAGATTCCAAACTAGAAACCCAATCATTCAATTGTTCATTAACTGTATTCAAATTATCACCTAATTTCTTGAAAAAGTCTGCTCTATATGGACATGCCTTCATAGCTAGTTTGAAAACCGGTTTGATTAAAAATGAATGAAATTTAACTAATGTTTCACTATATGCCTTTTCAAAAGCTTTGGATAATTCCCAATCTGGATTATCAATACATTTTCTCATTGCAACTGCAGTGAATTGCAAACCTCTAGTTAACCATAGTAAACCTTGAGTTGCAGTTTTTTTACCACCTTCTTTGATTTCGGTCATGATTAATTTTTCCAATGTTCCACAATTAACAGGATCTGATAAAAATTTCGAAGAAACTTTATTTATGTTTCCTGACATATCTGATTGAACAACTGCAAATGCTGATGATCCTAAAAGGTCAAATAATTTAACTAACGATTCTGATGCTTCTAAAAATTCCAAGGTTGAAATTTCGTTATCTGGTTTAGGAACATCATTGAATGATGTTTTCATATCATCGAAAAAAGTCATTTTGAAAGTGCGTATATATATATGTATCTATATTGGTGTTAAGTATCTAACAAACGAGTGTATTTGAGTTTAGTGGGGTAATAAAAGGAACAACAGTTTATATCACCTTGTCTATCGACAAAATACTGCTTGAATTGCTGAGATCAAAATACAACAACGCGATTATAAAAATAGAAAAAAGAAAAAGGAAGAAAAGAAAAGAAAAAAGAAAAAAAAATCGAAAGAGTCAAAAAAATCAAAACATTGGTGTTTCTTTTTTTCCTTAAAAATATTTTAAAACTGTTTAAATCAAATACATAACTTATAAATAACATTAACTAAATGAGTAGACACAAAGAACCTATTCAAATTTAGCAACTAATCTACGTAGTTTCATCTTTTCACCCATGGTCATTTTTGTCTTACTCTTTAATTCTTCATACAGTTGTCTTTCAGGATCACGAGCAGCTTGTGCAGCAGCTTGTGCAGCAGCTCTAGCCTTAAATTCTTCTTCTCTAGCCTTTGAAGCATCTTCTCTAGCCTTAGCTGCAGCTATACCAGCTTCTTCTCTTGCCTTCAGTTGTGCAATTGCTGCTTCTTCTCTTGCCTTCGCACGAGCCATTCCAATTTCTCTATCTCTTGCAGCTTCTCTTTCTTTCTTAGCATTTTCGATATATTCAGCCTTCTTTTGACTAATGAATTCATCAATTCTTGCCTTCTTTGCAGCTTCGAATGCTTCCCTTGCCTTGGATGCCTTTGATTCATTTTCTTCTTTATTTAGTTCATTTAATTGGACAGAATATTCTTCAAAGATAGGAACAAATTTGCTTAATCTTTCCTTGATCTTTAATGATGAATCATGAGCTTGTTTTGCTTGTTCGAAATTCTTCGCCTTTAATAAATCATAGTCATCCCTTTGTTTAGAAACATCATTTTCAATTTCCTTTTGTAAGAATGGAATTTCATATTGTCTTTGAGCTCTTTCAATATAATCAGCTCTTTTGAAAATTGCCTCCGTTTGATCTTGAAGTTTTTTATTTTCTTCTTCAAGTTTTTGGAATCTTAAAGTACGAATTTCATCTTCTGTCATATCTTTAACATCTTCGAATTTAATATAAATAATACCAGCATCATTAATTTCTTTAACGATTGTTTTCTTATTTTCTAATTGAATCTTCTTCATTGCTTTATCCAATCTTTCTCTTTCACGTCTTTCTGTATCATTTTGAATACGTTCTTCTTCAGATTGTTTGAATTTAGCAGCTTCCATAATCTTAGCCTTTTCAAATTCATCTTGTTCTTTCAATTTATCATTGCGTAATTCTTCTTCACGCTTTTTGATAAGTTCTGAAGTATGTAAAATATTTTGCTTTTCAGATTCGAAATTTTCATTTGCAGAAGCTAACAATCTTTCATTTAATGCATCCTTTGATAATTTAAATTGTTCAACATTTATTAGAGAAATTGCTGATAATAATGACTTTTCTAAATCAAATAATCTAGAATTAACCTTGGATGATGGGGTAACGTACAGTTTATCAATAAATGAAACAACACCCGATTCATCATCAATTTCAATATCACCATTAATTAAACCAGAATATTTAGCATTAATTAATAAATCTTCAAATGCAAATTCATCATAATTAAATAGATCATTTTCAAAAGTTGAAATTTTTAATAAGAAATCAAATTTAATTGAATCATATAATTTTGAAACTGAAGAAATGATTTTATAATTGATAACTTCCTTTAATGGTTTAAGGTAAGCAGTAAATCTAACGTCATTTGAAATTTCATTTAAGATCGGATTTGCCTTGGTATGGAAATTTAAAGGATTGAACTTGAATTCTAATAAATTAAATAAGTTGACAATGTTTTCGTCAGCATATTTTAAAGCAAGTTTTAAAGTTGATGAATTTAATAGGGAAGATCTAGTTGGGATTTCATTTAAGTTTAATAATGAAGATAACTTATTATTTTTTCTTTTATAAAATTCATCATCGATCAGGTTATTTTGAACAGAGAAAGTATGATTTAAAGATTCTAAAATTGGAATTGAGATGGCATTAATTAAATAGTTACTTGCGTTTTCCTTTAACTCGGCATCAGTAATAACTGGAGATTGAATTAATAATTGGAATAATTTTTGTAGTGAAGCAGTTGAATAAATATAATCATCAGAAACTTGGAAAATTTTGGATAAGTTGTTATAATAATTAACTAAAGAGATTGGTTTTGGGGATCTTTTGGATAATTTCATTAAACCGTGAACATCTTCAATACTTTTAAAAGATTCTTTCCATAATTCTAATTTAACAGCAGTGTTTAATTGTTGGAATCTTGTGTCTAAGAATTTTTGTAAAGTATCAGAGTTTGATAAATTAACAGAATCATCATATTCCGCCTTGGTCATTGATAGTAAATGAGTTTTCAGTAATTCACAAAGTCTTTTAAATTCGGGTTTTCTATCATATTTAATACAGAATTGAAATGATTGTAAAATAACTTGACAATAAGCGTTTTCTAATTTATTGTTATTTCTTAATAATTCAAGAACGGTTCTATAGGAATCCCAAACAAATTTTAACCATGGTAAAAAGAATTCTTTATTTGATCTATCGGTACTGTCATCTGTTGTAACCGATGATAAAAGAATATTTTCAGGTGAGATATTGAAAGTGAAACCTTCCTCTTCAACATCAACTTGATGAACTTCATCTTGATCTTCTAAAGTATCGATGACTTTTTGAGCAGCAGCAGCAGAAGCGACGTTTTCTTCAATTGCGACTTCAGCAGCAACATTCGCCTTTGATTGAGCATCATTTAATTTTGAATTTGCAACACTTAAAAAGTATTTAGTTAATTGTTCTAAGTTTTCATAATCAACAATTGAAGTTGAACCTTGAATCATTTTCTTATATTGAAATATAGCATCCTTAATATCTTTTGAAAGTTTATTATTAACAGCCAAGGAGATAAATAGTTTGAAAATTTCTATTAATTGAGGATTTGAAGGTTCGATATGTTTTGTTCTCTTTGCAGTGATGAAAGTGTACAGATTTTGAAGTGCATTATCTGGTTGATTGATAGCAATCAGATCTTCAGCACGTCTTAAAACGTTTTCAGGACGACCTGCTTGATATGACATAGCGGGGAGATGAAGTTGGTTTAAGAAGGTTTAGGTAGTTTAGTCAGTTGATGTAGTTTCTAACAGTTTCAGTCTCAGTTGAGTATTTCAAGAATTTCGTCGACCTGACAAGTTGAAAAGTTGAAAAATTGAAAAATTTTCAAGAAAATCAAAAAAATTAAAAAATCGAAAAATCGAAAAATCGAGTTTTCAACGCTTCGAGTTTGGCACAGTGCGTTTTGTGATAAGAAACGTAGGAAATAGTCCCCATCATCATCAAAACACGGTTTAAGTTTATACCAGCAAATACAGATCTGTGGTACTGACATTTTTACAAAAACTCAAATGCAATCAATCAACGCAGCTTCAATGCAGGCAACTACTGTTGAATAAATACACACAAAAGAGTTGACAAATGTACGCTTCAGTTGTTACTCGAGTTAGAATAGAAATACAACTAATAAGTCACATTAGCTAATGTTTAAAATATGTTACATTAATAGTATTTTTTTTTATAAACAAAAAAACGTAAATTGCAGAAACTTACCTACAAAAGCGAATCTCTGTGGCTGGATAGTCAATCCATCTTAACAACAGCTCTAATACAATCACCATCGTGCATGTCATGGAAAGCGGTATTAATCTTTTCTAATGGATGTCTGTGAGTGATGAATTCATCGACTTTTAATTTACCATCAACATATTTTTGAACCAAACCTGGCATTTCAGTTCTACCTTTAACACCACCAAATGCACAACCTCTCCAATTTCTGCCGGTGACTAATTGGAACGGTCTGGTTGAAATTTCTTTACCAGCTGCTGCAACACCAATAATAATGGAAGTACCCCAACCTTTATGACAAGCTTCCAAAGCATTTCTCATGACTTGAACATTACCAGTACAATCAAAAGTCCAATCTAAACCACCATCAGTCATTTCAACTAATTTTGAAACAATTGATTCACCTTCCTTCAATTCCATTGGATTAATGAAATCGGTTGCACCAAATTTTTCAGCCCATTCTTTCTTTTTATTATTAATGTCAATTGCAATGATTCTGGAAGCCTTTTTTTCAACAGCACCTTGAATAACGGATAAACCAATACAACCGATACCGAAAACTGCAACGGTATCACCTTCATCCATTGAAGCAGTATTGGTTGCAGCACCATAACCAGTAGTAATACCACAACCTAATAAACAAGTTCTATCCATTGGAGCCTTTGGATCGACTGCAACAACAGAAATATCCGCAACAACGGTGTATTGAGCAAAGGATGAACAACCCATGTAATGGAATAATTTTTCACCCTTGCATGTAAATCTTGAGGAACCATCAGGCATTAAACCTTTACCTTGAGTTGCTCTAATCTTACCACATAAATTGGTTTTACCCGATTTACAGAATTTACACTCACGACATTCTGGAGTGTATAGTAAAACGACATGATCACCAACTTTGACATTGGTGACACCTTCACCAATTGATTCAACAACACCTGCACCTTCATGACCGAAAATGACGGGGAAAACACCTTCAGAATCTTGACCTGAAAGGGTGTAAGCGTCCGTGTGACAGACACCAGTGTAGTCTACTTTAACTCTAACTTCGTGAGCTTGTGGAGCTTCCACTTGGATGGTTTCAATAGCTAAATCGGTGTTTGGAGCCCAAGCAACGGCAGCCTTACAAGTGATGGTTTTTCCTTCTGTGGACATTTCTATTAAATTGATTGATTGATTAAAGAACCTGAGAAAGATCCAGCGATATGCAGATAAGATAGCTAGTCCTTACAGATTCACCTATATAGAAGAAAAACCTTGTTCCTTTTATACAAGAAACCAATGTCGCAAAAAGTGTCCCGATTGGGCAATGCAAACCACTGCCGAACCTGGCCAAACGATGCGAAATTGGCATTGGCGAGTCCTACTCCCCCCGCCCTACTGCTTCCCGTAGTGGCTAACGGCGTCCACCATTTTCTCCTTCACGGGGCCCAGCGCGTTCAACACGTTCACCCCCACCGACCGCAAAAACACCAGTGGGCCCTCCGACACCGAGTAGATCTTGTGGAGCTTGTCCACCACCCCCAACATCACATGGTTGGCCCCGTATCTGTCAGCCCAGTAAGGTTCGAGTGCCATTTTGGAACCCAAATCCAGGCCTCTTGCTTGGGCCTTCTCCAAAACCCCCACAAGAGACTTGACATCCGCCTGCCCCATGTTGAGACCCTGGCCGGCAAGCGGGTTCGTGGTGTGGGCCGCGTCCCCCACGAGAGCAACACGTTCGTCCACATAGGAATCGGCGTGGGAAAGCTTCAGTGGGAACTTGGCGCGGCTGCCGGCCACCACCAGCTCAATGTCCAGTGGGAAGTCTTCCCGGTTCCCCTTGAACAGGTCCAATCTCCACTGGATTTCTTCAACAAGAGTCTCTGGTTGTGTGTCGGCTATCTTGTACAAGTACTGCAGCTCTTCTGGACTCAACTTCGTACCGGCATTCACCATCATTGTAAACTGTTCATCGCTTAACTTGCCTAGTATGTTGCTGATCTCCGGTGGAACCGCCCACACTAAAGTACACCAATTGTTTGGTAACGGTAACAATGCCAAGGTACCAGTTGGCAAAAACCTTTGCCATCCAGTGGAAAACCTAAACTCGCTATCTTGGTACTTGCATGTTGCAACATTCCCCCATCTGTTATATGCCCAACCACGAGACTCAATCTGTGCATATTTCCTAACCGGTGAATTGTAACCATCACATCCAATTAGTAATCTCGTTTTGATGAAATCTCCATTACTCAATTTCAAAATTGGCCATTCATTTTCGGAATCTTCTGTGATTTCAACAACTTTTGTATCATCTAATAATTCTAATTGATTACTTGAGTTTTCAGTATTTAGTTCCTTAATTCTTTGATATAACATCGATTGAATATTAATATTTTCAATCATTGTTGCTAATCCAGACGATTCAAACTCCATCTTTGCCCCGGTAATTCCATCATATGTACGGATGTTATCATATGTTTCAATTCTTTCATCTTTAACATAATTCCAACATCCGATTTTCTCAAAAAATTCAATTGACGATGGAGTGATACTAACAACTCTTTTATCAATATATTGTGGTGGATTTTGATAATAATTTTCTAAAGTATCAACCAATTTACCACCTTCAATTAATGTACATTTTAGATCTTTCAAAACCAACGATGATTTAATACCATTGGCTAGACTTAATCCAGCCGGACCACCCCCAATAATAACAATATCAGACACATCCAATTTGGGTGCTTGTTTAGCAACACTTGCAAAATATCTTCTGAACATGACGATGGTGCAGTCTATTTATAAAAGAAAAACAATCTATTGTTAATGAGTATTTAACCATTAAAGTCATAAGTTAAATACCAAATGTCAGTTTTCTCCTTTCATCACGTTTCCTCCATTCATTCACCCGCCACCAAATGCGCCACATCCTTTTTTTTATTTTTTATTTTTTATTTTTTTTTTTCACATTTTAATTTTTCACTTTCTTCTAATCAATATCGTACAAATCTTTACATCTTGTTAAATAAGAATACAGATTCTTGATCCATCAAGGTGTCCTTTGTAAAACATAGTTTACGGTCCACCCTAGCTGGAAATCATCTTTATTGTCATAACTTTTTTGCGTTCTCAAAAATGACATTATCATCATCTTCATCTCCACCTTTAGTTCCATCATCATCATCATCATCATCATCATCATCATCCATGATCAACGACATTGTGATGATTAAAGATCTACAATATAAGTCATTCGTCAACAACACAATCAAAGATTTATTAATAACCACCAAATTTCAAACTGATTTTTCTAAATCTAGTGAAACTGACGATTTGAAATATTCAATTAACTATGCCGTCGTATCAAGAAACTTCAAAGACTTTCAAGATTCAAGTCTAAGCAATAAAACAAATTTCCAAGACTTAATTGTTTTAGGGAATTCTCTATTTGAAAATGTTGTAAATAAAGAAAAGGAAAAGTTCAGTTCCGTGACAATGGATATCATATCTCATGAATCAAATTATAACTCAACTGTCAAACTAAATAAATTAAATAACCTCAATGATAAACTCCTAATCAATGATCTATCATTATCTACCATAATTGGACTGTTCACATTTGAAAGATTTCAAAAACAACCTGTTAAATTAAATATAGAAATAGAAGCTGAATTTTCTAATAAACTAGACATTGAAAATATTGTTAATTTAGTCTCAAAATACATTGAAAATTCAAATTTTAAAACCGTTGAAGCCTTAGTCGCAAATGTTAATAAGTTAATATACAAAATTGTTCCAAATTGTATAAATTCCAATGTTGGAGTTTTGAAAACTGATATCATTGAATATTGTGATGTTGGTGTATCATCTGCATTGAATTTACAAAATTTTAACAAAAATAAAGATATTGTCAAATTTAATGACGATGATTTAACAATTGACAAATTTGTCATTCCAAATTTAAATAGAGATACACAAATATTTAACGATACTAACACTAATGATAACAGTGATTTCCATTTTGTTTATATAGCATTTGGTTCAAACATTGGACATCAGTTGGAAAATATAAACCAAGCAATTAAAGAATTAAATGAACATCCGCAAATCCAAGTACTACAGACATCTTCACTGTATAAATCCAAACCAATGTATTTTTTAGATCAGCCAGATTTTATTAATGGATGTTTGAAATTGAAAACAAATTTAAGTCCTCATAATTTACTTAAATTCCTAAAAACAATTGAGTATTCTTCATTACATAGAATTAAAGAATTTAATAATGGACCAAGAACAATTGACTTAGATATAATTTTATATGGTTCAATAATTATAAATTCAGATGATTTAAATATACCACATATTTCAATGATTGAAAGATCTTTTGTTCTAATACCATTGTGTGAATTAGTATCACCAGATTTTATACATCCCGTGACTGCAGAACCAATTCATGATCATTTACATCAATTAATGAAACAAGAATCAGTGAAAGATATCCAAGAATCGAGTGATTTAATTTCTTTAATTCCATTACCTACCAGATTCCCAATGTTAAATGAAAAGGATTCGGGTGTCAAATTCAGATACTTAGAGTATGATTTGATTAATTTAAAAACACCAACTCAATTAATGTCAATTTTAAATATAACTCCAGATTCATTTAGTGATGGCTCTAAATCAAATTTAGATATATTAAAAGCAATGGAAAAAGTTGATGAAATGGTTGCTAATAATGTTGATATTATTGACATTGGAGGATGTTCGACAAGACCTGGTTCAAAACAACCAACTATTGATGTCGAATTAAGTAGAGTTATCCCTATAGTTAAAGAAATTAAGAAAAAATATGGTGATTCGGTTATAGTCAGTATTGATACTTACAGATCTGAAGTTGCTGAAGAATCAATTAAATACGGTGCTGATATAATCAATGATATAAGTGCAGGTACTTTTGATGATAAAATGTATGATGTGATTGCTAAATATCATGTGCCGTATATTATAAATCATACAAGAGGAGATATTTCAACTATGGCCAAGTTAAGTAAGTATGACCAAACAGATGATGGTAAAAATATTAAAATTTATAATACTAGAAATTCAAATGAAGACATTATAATTACTGAAGTTTCAAAAGAACTTTCAAAATCAATTTTGAAAATGTATGCAAAAGGTATCAAAAGATGGCAAATTATTTTAGATCCAGGTTTAGGATTTGCTAAAAATTTAAACGAAAACTTAAGTATAATTAGGAACTTACCACTTATGAAAAACTATCAACAATATAATTCAAAATCAACCGAATTTATAAGTTTTAAGTATATCCCAATCCTATTAGGTCCATCCAGGAAAAAATTCATAGGTACAATCACTGGTAAAGAAACAGCAAATGAAAGAATTAACGGTACAAGTGCTTCAATTACTGCTGGTATTGGATTTGGTTCTGATATTGTTAGAGTTCACGATTTTAAAGAAATGAAGGATGTTTGTTTAATGGGTGATGCAATTTATAAAAATCTCCATTAAATTTAAGCTGGCTGATTTAAACCAAATTTATCTACTTATTACTAAGTTCTTTTTACAGGTTTTTTACGGTTTTTTACAATTTTTTTACAATTTTTTTACCATTTTCTTTTTTAAAATCGAACAAATCTAAATTAATAACAAACTAATAAGTTTTGTAAATATAAAATAAAAGTAAACATGAGAATTGAATATAAAGCGTAAAAAGTTTTTGAAAAATAATAGAAAAATAAACTCCTTCATACACACATTTTGACTTCTCTCATAAAATATTGTCTTTACAAAGTAATTAAAATATTTTATCTCACCCACCAATATAATAAAACATACTTCAAATATCAATAAAAAACAGTCATCAACAAACTAGATTTGTATCTAATTTGGACAATCTTTTGAAATATGACCAGTTTGGCTACAATTGTAACATGTCTTACTGGATTCAGTAGATGCAGAACTTTCACATTCCTTTGAAACATGACCAGTTAAACCACAATTGTAACATTTTGGACCTGCAGCATGACAGTCTCTTGCAAAATGGTTTGCACCACCACATTTGTAACATGAGACTTTAGCATTTTGACGACAATCTTTTGAGATGTGACCAAATTTACCACATGTGTAACAATTTTGTCTTGGTTTTTGAGGTTGTTCACATTCACTTTGGACATGGCCAACTTCCTTACAATTGAAACATTGCTTTTGGATGGTTTGCTTTGGTAATGGACAATCCTTAGATTCGTGATTTGGTTGCTTACAATTGTAACATAATCTTTCGGATTGATCACAATCTTCTGCCTTGTGACCAGCTAAACCACACTTGTAACAACTTCTTGGGAATGATGACATTTCTGACAGTACTTTTTCTTTTACAAATAAGTAATCAAAAAAGAAGCTTTAAATCAGACAACATGAGTGGAAGGCGAATGACGAATTTTTCATTTTTCACTCGACGACGAAGAAAAAACAGAAAAAAATTAAATTTAATAAATTGAAAAAAAAAAAAAAAAATTCCCAATGCGGCAGGTAAAGCTAATTCACTGTCATTTCATTTCATTTCTTCTTTGCCTGCTTCAGTATTTTCTCCATGAAATCATCTTCATCATCACTAAGCTTGATGGAATCAAAATCAGAATTGGAATCAGAATCATTGATTGAATTTTCAGATTGCTTCTTGACTGCTGTCACATCTTTTTCTTCTATTCCAACAACTTCATCATCTTTACCTTCTAATTCGATTGTATTGGTAACATAGATCCCATAATCATTAGTATTTTCTAGTTCATCATACGCATCATCCATATCAATCAAATTACCATTTTTCAAAACAATATGCGCAATAATCTCGGGTGTTAAAACATATTGAGTAAAGTTGAATATTCCCCAAAATTTAATGACTTTATTGAATTTCATTTTCTCTTTGATTAATTTAGATAATTCGTAATCCTCTTCTATTGAACTACCGATATTAAAACCTCTAACTGCTCCGATATATCCATAATATGAAGATTTTGGTAAATTATCAATTTCACTACCTTTGATATTCATTAAACTTGAAGACTGTTGTAAATTCTTTGCTTCATTATAAAAAAATGAACTTTCATTACCATTTAGAATATCGATTAGTAAAGGTTTATATTCTTCAACAATTTTCTTAACATCATTAATTGAAGTAATCAAAGTTGGTTTAATATATGGCTTCTTTTTTTCAAACTTACTTTTAGTTTCATTGTACTTATCCTTATTATATATAAGTGATTGTAAAGATAAATCTCTACTTTTATGACTTGAATGGTTATTCTTTTTATGGAAAGAATCGATGGTTTTTCTTGTATTGTCGATATCAGCGTGGTTGGTGATATCCAGCAAGGTGGATTTCCGATCACCAAAATGGTCATTAATATATTTAGAAGCTACTGATATTGCATCATCATGATTCCGTCTTTCTTTGCTTTCAAAATAATTGTCAAGTTCATTCCTCAAATTTTGAGATTTTTCTTGTAGTTCTTCAACATCGAATTCTTTCATTACGCTATCCATTTCGGTATCATTTTCCAGATTTAACAGTCCTGATTCTCTATTTCCTAAATCATTATATATGTAAACATCTTTCTTTTTTTTACGATCTTTAGGTTTTATAGCTTGTGAATCAAATGAATCTAAACTTATGTTTTTGTTATGATTTTGATTTTTATTACTATTATTATTATTACTATTATTACTCAAAGTATCAAAAGCTGCAGTCCTATTCCTTCTGGTCAATTTACTTCTCTTAACTGTAGGTTCTAAAGATCGAACATCGGAACCAAATGTTTTGGTATGTAATGGTAATGTATTTTCAGGTGGAGTAATTAATGTCCTTTTATTAGTTGATGTAGTAGTGTCTGACGTAAATGAATGATCAGCATCTGATAATGGGTCTGAATCAAGTTTAGATGCTCGTGATGTCAAACTTCTCATTGGTTTTGATCCCAAATTTGAGAATTTCTTATTCAATGGCATGTTTAAAGGTGATTATTAGTCAATATATCAATAGAAGTCTTCTATATAGAGTACAAACGCCAAAATAGAAAAAAAGGAAAAATATTAGAATTTCTTGAATTTTGGTTTGATTTCTCACTTAGTATATGTGAGATTTATGTTATATCAATACGTGTTAATTAATCAACCTTACAGGGCAACGTAAGCAATGTCAACTATAGCAATTGAATCCAAGTTAAAGAAGTCTCTTGCTAGATTTAGGGAGAGAATCAGCAATGGTTCTTATTATGAAGCCCAACAAACAATTAGATCAATTACTAATAGATATGTTCATTCCAAGAATTATGATGCCGCAATCTCATTGTTATATCAAAGTACAATGATATTATTAGAAAATAAACAATATGATGAAGCAGCGGATCTTTATAGTTATATGTTGGAAGTCTTCACTGAAGAAAATAAAGAACTTTCAATTTTTGAAAAAGATGATTTAAATAAAATTGTTAGCGTAGTATCAATTTTCCCTGATACAGACGCAAATTTACTTAATTTATCAAAGGAAACAAGTAAATTTATCAATACCAAAGTTGGAAGTTCAGTCGGATTACCTAAGCTTAATTATTTGTTAGGTACAAAGTTATACAACAGTGGAAATATTAATCAAATTAACCTCAGTGAGAAGTATTTGCTTTTAACTGAAGAATTAACTGCATTAGACATGTTAATTGATTTGGAATTTAATACGTTCGTTTCTGAAGGTGAAGATAATTTTGGGATTTATTTATCAAGAATTATATTGCCATATTTAAGTATTAAAAACATCAGATTTGCAGAATTAGCGTTGAATAAAATGTTAATTAAGTATGACAATGATTCATTTAATGATATTGGTGGTATGAAAATTTATGAAGTTGAAGAAGATAATAATAATAATTTAAAATTGGTTAATTTTTTGCAATTATTAGTTGCATTACTTAAAAGATGTACTATTGAAGATTCTAATATTTTTTCATTAATTTTAAAACGTTACCAACAAACTCTTAAATCATATGATGGATTATTTGAAAGAATAAACGAACTTGCAGTACTTTATTATAATATTTCATTTATTAAGAAACAGACTAATTTATTACAAGGAATGATGGGTTCTCTTCTCGGTGGTAAATAGGTTGTATGAATATCTTGTTTTGTGTATACAAATTGTGTACAAATTGTATTCAAATTGTTATTTTTTCCTAATCCGGTAAGTGGAATATTAATTGAACAAAAAACATGTAGCAAACCTTGTGTGAGGTGCGAGGGTCTATTTCCGTTTTGGGAAAGGTGACTGCGATTAAAACAAACGTTAGATTACGGCTTTTTACAATATCAATGAAAGTAGATAGATACAACAGTATCTAGTAATATTGATAATAATATTGATAATAATTATGATTGATTTGAATTTTGTCTTTTTTATTGATATATTTATTTTAATTATATAAAAAAAACCAGGTTAACAATGATGATTAAATGATAAAAAGTAGTAAAGTGTTGATATTATTAAACAATATAAACATACTTATCTTAATCTTCTTGCTTCTCTTTCGGATTCCATTAAACATAAGATATCGTTTTCTCTGACTGGACCCTTAACATTTCTGACAATGGTTCTTGAAGTATCATCTAAGAATTCAACTCTGACTTGGGTGACACCACCTCTTGAACCGGTTCTACCGAGAACTTTAATAACCTTAGCTAAAGTAACTGGAGTCTTAGTATCCTGTAATTAAAAAATGGTAAGAATAGAAAACATTAAATGTTAGTATTTTGATTCATCAAAATGTCAGTTAAACTTGAAAAATAACAATGAGCCTTGTGTGATATAATTCCATAGCCTGATGTGAAAAGTGACTGACGATGCTATAAACAATTCAAATAAAATGGTTATAAATGTAAATGCATTTAATAGGGAAATATTGTTCAGTTGATGTTAAGTGCAAGAATCAATGGTACAATGACGTGTCAGGGTGTAGATAAATAAATAATCAGAGAATGGAATGTACTTCATATATGTTGCTCTTGTGTTGATAATCAAATTGTGGTGTCTTGGTACATACCATTTTGTCTATATATGTGTATATTCTAAATAAAGTCTTCTTCAAGAGTTATCCAGTGAATGAAAAGTTCAGATGTGTGAAAAAAGAAAAAAGGGAGGAAAGCGAGAGTCTGCAAGAGCCAGAGAAGGCGGTGTCGGGAAAAGTTTTGTGCGTCGCTTTGTTGTTTTTGTGCCGGGTAAGTGTGCGGACGATCGACGTGGTTGTTTTAGGGTAGGGAGGTGTCTTGATTAAGTTATAGACGGGATCAGTACTGGTTGTTCAATTCAATGTTTGTTTGTACAGGTATAGTCTGCTGAACCATGTCTGCTGTCAACATTGCGAAGAAACTAGTTGTGTTTGGTGGAACAGGGTTTTTGGGGAAAAGAATCTGTGAAAATGCCATCAGTAGGGGGTACAATGTCGTTTCTGTCACCGGTTCAGGTAAGAAACCACATCCATATCCAAAGGAAGAATGTTCATGGATTGATAAAGTCGATTGGCAAAAGGGTAATGTGTTTGAACCTGATACTTATAACCATCAATTGATCGACTGTACAGCTGTTGTTCATTCAATTGGTATCTTGTTAGAGAATGATTCATATAAGAAAATTGTTGGTTCAAGTGATGGTCTTATAAATACCGTTAGTGGCCTTTTCCAATCTAGTAATCCAATGACTAAAACTCCTGATAATACAGGTAATAATGTTATAATAGATAAGACTTATTCCAGATATAACACTGAAAGTGCGTTGGTTTTAGCAGA
The DNA here is from genome assembly GCA_030560845.1 of Pichia scutulata. Lineage (NCBI taxonomy): Eukaryota > Fungi > Ascomycota > Pichiomycetes > Pichiales > Pichiaceae > Pichia > Pichia scutulata. Next base: position 38,892 of record JAKTWB010000101.1, read on the forward strand.
GGCATTGATTGAACAAAATAAATCCAAGCCACCTCCTGCTTTTGCTTATGTTTCTGCAGATAGAGGATTCCCAGGACTACCATCTGGATACATTGAGAGTAAAAGAAATGCGGAATATTTATTATATCAACTACAACCAGATATTAGACCAATTTTTTTGAGACCTGGATTTATGTATGATCAGTCAGAAGAAAATCTACCACATAAAACATTAAGAGGTGCCATGAAAGATGCACTTGATATTTTAAATGGTATCAATCAAAAATTGCTTTTAAACTCTTTGGATGGCTTAATTCGACCAAGTATTTCAACTAAAGTTGTTGCTCAGTGGTGTTTAGATCGTATTGAATCTAAAGATTTTCATGGTCCAGTGATGCTTGATGAAATGATAAATATCAAAAAATGATGGCTATTGTTATGTTTATTTATTTATCTTTGTAGTTTATAGATGGTGTTTGGCAACTTAATTTAATGATATTTTATGTGAACGAAATTAAGATTTCTCGGTTAAAGCATTTCGATTTTTTTCTGTTCTTAACTGATAAGATAAAAAAACCGACATTTCTTTAATCCTTTAAATTGCTAACAATAAGTACGAATATAGCAATTGTGCGACGGTTATTAATGTCTCTATCACCTTCACTCCCTACCTCAAACATCACTTCATCAAAGAAAAAAGAAAAGTTATTAGAGTTTTCAAATGTTGAACAAAATCCAGAACAAAACTTCAAAAACCATTGGTTTTTCAAATTAATTATATCAGCAAGTGAGATGTCAACAAGTGGGATACCGTCAAGAGATCATTTATCGAATGAAAGAACTGTTTTGGCATACATACGTACGGGACTCAACTTAGTTTTATACGCATTAATTGTATTACAATTAGCAAAATATACAGTCATTGCACCATTGAGGGAATACAACGAGGGGAAGTATCCAAACCAGATTACAAATGTTCAGGTATATAAGGACATGATGCATCTACTAGACACAGTCAATCGCTTCACCAAACCACTGGGTATACTTGTTTTCTGTGTGGCCATATATACACTATTAATCGGGGCCTTCCGATACATAAGACAACAACACCATATTTGCCATGGCAGAAACTCTTACGAGAGTGGTGCCCTCCTTGATTTGCTGCTTTTCTTTGGGATCTTACCCATCTTTGTGCTAGCCTTTGTGTACGTCTACAAGTTGTAGTAGTCATTATAAAGAATGAAAAAACATCGCATCACGTGTCTCAACCGCGGGTTTCAAATCAAAACCCTCTTTTACCCACGCGAAACTCACCCACTCGGTTCTCTCGCTTTCCTCTCGCTGGTGGCAATTGTTTTACTATGTGAAGACACTTTTCTGTTGGTGGCTCCAAACTTTCTTGAATGTTTCTAAAGTCATCTCACTTTAATAAATCAACATGGTATGTAAACGGAGCACTAAATGGCACACATGAAGTCAACTTACCTTAATTATATTAGATACAGGTTACCAGATATTAAAAATATACACTAGTTTGTACACTTTGAAATGCAAATTACATACTTCAAGGTGAAAATTTTTATATGTTTCCAAATTATCACAATATAAATTACCATCATTGAAATCTTTGATAACGTTGAAAATTGCTGATCGTCACATACACGTAATGATAAAAATAGCATCAAAAGTTTGAAATGGATTGAAAAAATACCTACAACAGGGTTGAAACTAAATTACAATGTACCATGCATTATGTTTTAAATACTATGTTTTCATAATTACAATTGACTGTTTTGATATAATCTGTCTCTTTATTTCTTTATGTTCATCTACTTTAATAAACAAAATACTAACATAATGTTGAATTAATTTTTTTATAAAATTAATTTACCTTCTTTTTTTGTTATAGGGTAAAGTTCACGGTTCCCTTGCGAGAGCAGGTAAAGTTAAGTCTCAAACTCCAAAGGTTGAAAAAACCGAAAAGCCAAAGAAGCCAAAGGGTAGAGCATACAAGAGATTATTGTACACCAACAGATTCGTCAATGCTGCTGTTACCCCAGGTGGTAAGAGAAAGATGAACTCTAACGCTAAATAAGTTATTTAATTAGTATAGTTATATAAGTATCATCTACGTTTAATATAAAAAAACAAATCTTTTACAGTTTAATTGAATAAATTGAGTTAAATAATATCATTAATCAATCTTGAATCTATTATATTTCTTTTTCTAATTTACCAAGACATTATAAATCTGATGTAGTTATTATGTTATTATTCAACTCTTGTGCAAGCATATTTGGATCATACCATGGAATTTTAACCATTTTAAGGTAATTTACAGATGAATCACCAGAATCATCGTCATTATCATTATTGCAATTGTTGTTATTAGTTTCATTGTCACTATTTATTATATTCTTTGAACCACGATTTAGTAATTTACTATTCACATCATCAATTGAACTTTCGACTGATATTATTTTAATCAATGATTTCAAATATATAACCGCCTTGACGTTATTCTTTGAAAATTTAATGGCACTAACATTGTTTGTCCTGCTATCGTTATATGATTCATTTTCGTCTATTGTTTCATCACTATTTTCATTTTCTGCATCATTTTCAGTTTCATTTTCAAGATCTGTTTCTAAACTTTCAAAGTTTTTATTATTTATTCTATTTGCTTTATGATATCGATTTATAACTTCCATTTCTAATTTTGAGTCTAGAACCAAATCTTTAATAACTTTATTGTATTTCTTCACCCCTAATTCCTCGTCATTCTCTACAATATCATTCTCAATTAATGGTAAATAATCAACTGAAGTTTTTGAATTTAAAAAGAACAAAACATTTGTAAATCTCAATATTGTAAATGGAGGAGATCTTTTAAACTTATTGACTAATTCGCTTTCTATAAAATGGATCAAGCTTTCAATATTGAAATTATTCATACTCAAACCAAATTGGAAAAAATCAATAAATAGAGCATTTGCTTTGAACAATTCATATATAATATATCTTAATATTGTGATTAGTTTGGGTATTATTTTTTCCCAGGATTCTAAATGATTTTCCTTTTTGAATGTCCCGTCACTTCGTATGTTTTCAACAAACAATTTAAGGGAATCATCTATCCGATGTTCTATGTGAGCACGATAATAGTAATCTTCTTCTGCCATCTGATTCTCTCGTATCAGCTGCTTGTATTGTTTTGTATATGCAAACGGGTCAACAAACGCAAAATAATCAGAAAATGTTTTAGTTTCTACGTTTGACCACGCCTATAAGTTATTGTCTTGCTATCAGAATTCGATATTCGTTTATACTAGTAGAAACGTGCTATCTGCCCAGGCTCTTGAATGAAACAGAAAACACAACTGCAAAGAGAAAATGAAAAATACTGTTGCCAATTGAATATGGCTAATGTTTATGGGTGCAGGCAAAAATGTGTTCTTCTTCTTCTGGTACGACCAACTTTAAAACAAATACGACGGAAACTGGTAAATTTTCTGCATGGAAGCTGCGGCTTCTGTTTTGAGCTAAACCTATGGTGCAAGTAGATGATGGGGCCTGATTTGAAACTGGATAAAGTTTTCTTTGTGTACTGTCAGTATTATTATATTAAGAGATGGAAATACTCATGACTGTTATAGTTGAGATCTGACCCGACGATCGATTTGATTTCTATGCAGGATCGTGTCTTGGCGACGGTTGTGTTCTGCGTGTGTATAACCGGATCCAGTAATAAATAATTTTTTCATAAATTATCATTTATATTTTACAAACGTGCTATAAAATCTTTATACTACTACTACACATGTAATTTTTCTTTTATTAATCTCATACGATTAATCAAACGTTGAGGAATCAATTGTACTTGATTTCCTATAATTGTTATAATTTCTAAACTTATTAGACTTACCGTATGAACTGTGTGAATGTCTTGGTGATCTTTGATTTCTTGGTGATATTGAACTATTCTTTAACAACATATTCCCATTTGCATCATTACCATATGACGGTGTTAATCTGTTGGACTTTCTTCTTGCTTTGTTTGTCTGTTTTAATAAATCAAACCCAAATATATTATCATTATCTTCACTTTCGTTATTGGATTCTAAGATCAGTGGAGTAGTAGGACCAATACTTAAGTTAACATGATCCTTGCCATGATAATCCCTTGTTAATTTTAAAGGTTCAACTACTCCGGGCATTGAATCTCTACGACTTTTTTTGCCACCAACAAGTAAATTATTTCTAGGTGAAGGTAATGAACTTCTTTCACTTTTGGATGAATTAACATCTGATAATAATGACCTAAACGATGCTGTCGTATCAAATTGAATATTTTGATCCAGTTTTGGTGATAAATTATTATTAACGCTATTATTTGGCTCATAATCATACGCCCAGGTTCCGCTACCGTTTCCTAGTGCATTTCTATCCACTGTGTTGGTAGTTGTAACAGTTGTACTTGTAGATCTTGTATCAATTGAACTGTTGTATTTGTGTCTATGATTACCTGATTCTTTTGTAAAAAACGTATCTAACGTTTCCAATGTTGCAAGCATATTGGTCAATGAATCTTTATCCCTAGGTGGAATATTATCCGTATTGAACTGTTCTTGCTGTTGATGATGACGATTAACTTGTTGTTGAAGTTCAATCGATAACGGGTTATACTGAACATATTGATTTTCTGCGGAAACATATGGCAATTTCGCAAATTCTAATGTGTCATCACTTTTATCGCTTGGAACATTTTCATCGACTAAAACTGAACTATTAATATTCTCATTATTGATATCAAGCTTTTCAAGTTCTAGTTCTTCATTTATATTATTGTCACGATCATTAGTGACGCTAATGTTGTAAGTATTATTATTAGAATCATTTATATCATTAGTACTATTGTTTTTGTTATCATTATTTGTATTGTCGTTGTTTTTATTTTTATTATTATTATTATTATTATAATCATTATCATTATCATTATCATTATTATTATTAGTATTAATCTTGTCATTGTCAATGTCAGGAAATAAACCATCTTTATCATCAATATTACATGTTGAATAAACTGAATGTATGTTATTTCTTGTTATTGCAGTGGCAACGCTTGGCATTGGAATTGACCATCCACCGTCCTCTGGTATACCAAATAATGTAACAATTTTATCATAATCTTTCCTCGTTGATGTATCACCTGCTGACATCATTAGATAATGTTTATCAAATGGAGATGCAGAAATAGATGCAGCTTCATCTAAAACTTCTAAGGCTTGATCAACATAATCTGTTAAAAGCAATCTTAGTAGTGGTGCAATTAAATCTGCACCTAATCCATTGAACTCATCACTACTTAAATCAACAACCCTAAAAACATGTTTCAATAAATCCATAATTTCAAGTTTAATCCATTCAATTTTATTAAATAACAATCCTAACAAAAATATTAATGTTTCATTAGCATATTCTGGGAAAAAGAACCTTTTCAAAACATTAACAATTTGACTCAAAAAATCTTCTTTATTCCTAAATTTTCTTTTAACTAGGGATTCGATAATTCTTGATAATCCGACAATTTCATTTTTGTCTGCCATATCACTCAAGCAATTACCAGCTGTTATAACATCCTCGGTAAATCTTTTGGTTGTGTGAGCATGTAAAAATCTTGGCATATTTGCTAGTAATGTTAATAAAACTCTATGTTTACCACTACCTATAATTTGACTATTTTCCAACTGGTTTAATTTTGACATTATCTTCAATGTCGGTTCATAAGCACTTGCAGATCTTAAACCAATCATTATAATTTTCTGTAGTCCTTCAAATTTACCCTCCCATTTTGGAGGGAAGGTTGCGCTTAAACAGTTAACGGTATCTTGTGAGTTAAAGTCAATTTTAGAAATAAACTTTGTGAGTGTTGACAAAACTTCAATAAATTCATGTTCATGAATTGTTGTTAATGACGCAACAGATGACCAAAACAATTGTGGAAATGCAATCAGTTGTTCGCTGTATAACTCTGATGTAATTGCGTTTAATGTCATTAAAATTTGCATAGAAAATCCTTGAATTCCTATGTTTTCATCAGAAATTGTATTGCTTAAACATGATAGCATATCTTTTAACATTGATTGATCCAAAAATGATATTAAACATCTAAAAACTTGAAATGATCTCGATGCAATATGCATAACTTTGCATGTTGTTGCCCAATGGATCGCCATAATACTCCAATCTTTCTGAATTGTTGGAATTTTAACTTCAAACAACTTCAAAATATCTCTAACTAATGAGTCCATTGAATCGGGAACTCTACCACTATTTTTGTTTGATGTTAAATCACTATATGCCCATAATTTATTAGAATGATCTGAATTTCTTAAAACTGAAAGTACCCTTTGGCCAACTTCAGTACTGACATCACCATACTCATGAATCAAATGAATAATTAGGACAGCAGCTTGATCTTGAACAACAAAAAGTTGATGATCTAATAAAGAAATTGATAAATGTAACAACAATGGTAAGTTTTCCCTGATTTTTTGATTTGGAATTAGAATTAAATCAGCAAGTAAAACAATTGATAATTCACCTAATGAAAATGTTGGAATTGTAGTTGATGAATTTTGTTGAATTAAGTTAGAGAGTGTTGCAACGTAAGGTAATTCTGAAAATGTTTGTTTTTCAATTTCCGAAATTAAAATTTTGCTTATTTCAGGTTCTACGGGAATCAACGATTTTGGTTCCATGTTAGAAATTAATGAATCAATTAAATCAAAGTTGCCTGGAATTGTTGAAATGGATACAATAACTTGTCTTGAACATTCAATAAAAGCTAAATTTTTTAAAAATAACGAATTAGCAATAATGTAATCATATATTGTTTTGACACCATCACCTTCACCTGTGCTATCGGTGCCTAATGCAACCCATAATGCTTCTAATTCATTTTGAATTTTATGACTGTATCTCATAGTGATATCAAAAAAGTTAGATAAAACTACTAAATAATTATCTCTCGTTTTTTCATCATTGTTGAAATTTAAATCAGCAGTTTGAACCCATGGCAACAAAACAGCAACTAGATCACGTCTTGGCCCTGAACCAACTAAATTAAATAACATCGTTAATTCAGAAATCATTCTAAACTTTTCTTCAGAGTGTGATGTTGCAAAATATGTTGATAATTCAAATAAGGTTCTTTTATAAATAATCCTTGATCTGCAACAGACACCATCGACATAATTAGCAACGGCATTTGTGCTATAAAATTTTTCTTCTATGAATTCAAGTAATATAGCAGCAGAGGCTCTAACATTATAGTTATCAGAACCTGAGGAGAATAAAGCTAAAGATAGCGGAATATAAACTTTATATTCAAAGCCAACACCTTTAATTAAAGCATCCGTTAATGTAATGAAATAGTTACCTAGTGCTGCATCATTTGTATAACATTTATTAACAATCAACTTAAATATTTGGCTCATATCATTATTTACAAGTAAAATGTCTAATATTGCATTTCTAGCTAGTCCGCTAATTTTTTCATTGTATGTTTTAAAAAGTGAATCTAATAAGTCAAAAACAACATCTAAATCGAATGAGTTTTCACCATCTGAAATTGGACTAGAAAATAGATACGAAATACAACTAATTGCGCTTAACTGTAACTGATGTTTTTGTATTTCTAAAGCGGCCTGTAGACTTAAGTGATCTTCTTCGGTTTCGATCACCTTTCTCATTGAATTATATCTTTCAGAAAAATGAGAATATTTGCTACCATAGCCAGTCCATTCAACCAGAAATTGGAAACTTCTTTTCCTAAAATTGAAGCCAAACCAATGTTCAGCTTCCCTTGTTTGTGATGTATCATTATGTAAAGTTTCCAAAATATTACAGAAATACTTTCTTAGTCTTTGGTACCTAAAACTGTTTTGTGCGGTATTTGTTGTTAAAATCTCCAACATATTGAATAACAAAAGAGAAAGCTTTTGTAAAATTGATTCATCTAAGTAATTTTCAGATAATTTCGAAAATCTGTAAATAACTTTACTTAAAATACAACAAATTTCTTGCTTTAAATACATATCACTTGAAAAGCCACCTCTATCAGGATTGTCCCATCTTTCAATAGAGGTTTCAATACTTTGAATAAAAGTTTTAAAAATATTGACATTCATACAACTTAGCCCTTCAACTAATGCGTCCCTCAAACGAGCATTTGATGTAGTTAACAATGGAACAGTCATTCTGAATATTGATTTGGCACTGGTGATTTTTTGATGTTGAACTGTGAATAATTGCTGGGATCTTTTTCTTGAATGACTTTTAACCAGTGGCGCATAAATTGAAGTTGATGATTGTTGAGCCTTCAAATCTGGAATATGTAAACGTTGTTCACTTGTTGATGTTAAGGAGGCACAAGCAATTTTTAAATATAGCATATAATCCCAGATAATACCATTATCGATAATATCAACTGTGTCACTATTAATTCTAACAATTTGGTCATAAAATTGAACTAATCTAATGCAACTATGAGATCTTGTAATCGCAATTTGTATCGGACACGTTTTGACTAAAGCTCCTAAAACTTCTTCAAAAATTTTAAACCATAAAGCAGCATCAACACCATGACTACTCTCAGCTAATTTTATAATTGAATTTTTCTTTTCATTATTTGCAAACTTCAAATATCTTTTTCTTTCAGCTTCACTAAATTGAGTTTTCTTACTTTTAGCAAACTCGCTGAAATTTAAGGATCCCAAAACTTCAATGACACGAGTACCTGAATCAGCGGCAAATTTTGACGGCAATCTACTATGTCCTTTTGAGATATCTGAATCATCGGTGGATAAATAGTAGATGGCTTCATCAAATTGAGTAACCATTCTTAAAATTTGACAACCCAAAAATCTGATTCGAAAATCATGACTAAACAAAAAGAATAGTGCATTACCTTCAACGTCGTCAATTAATGTTGCCATATTTTTCAGTTCTAATGATTCAAAGTTTTTAGTTTCACGAATTTCTTCTTGAACAAATCCATGATTAACATTGTACATTGCATTTGCCTTTTCTTCAGTCTCTTGTTCTTCGGTTTCAGATAATGAGTCTAGCCATGATTGTAAAACTTCTAAGTAAACTTCCAAAAGTTTAATATAGTTATCAGAAGATAAATATTGTGGATCAAATAAACTGGATGCTTTTTCATCTAAACAAAAAGCAACACTGGCAAACGTTGTTAAAATAACGCTTGGATTTTTCTTACAAATTAAAATTTTTAATGCATCAACAGAAAACTGAGCTGTTGTTCCATTCTCGTGAATACTATTTTTAACTAACAATTCGACAATTCTTCTATACTGAGTAGAATTTGATGTATTTGCACACCATGAAATACTAGTTATAACGGTTGTAAATAATTCGCTATTTTTATATGATGTGTCTTCTGTGGTATGAAAGTATGACAAACTTGAAATTCTTTGGTGCAAACTTGTTGCACTTGTTGCAGACAGTGGAGTAGAAGGTGCTGAACTTGATGATGACGAAAAATCTAAAATTTTACAGCCACATTGAGATTCTAATAGAAACATAACCTTAATAAAAATATTTGAAATTTCTTCATGAACTTGGGAGTTTGAAATATTATCTTCAAAAACATTATCTGCACCGATATTACTGAATTCTAGTGGATCGAGCGAATTTTGGATAATGTCATCAGCTGGATATGGAGGTTTTTCGTGATTTTGATAGTCTGATAAAATACAGCAATATGATCTAATACATAAAATTAATTTTTCATGACTTAAAACTTCAAAATTAAAATTATTAATTGAAGATTTCAAAAATGGAATAAATATATTTTCTAGTGTGAAATTAAGCTGAGAATAGGCCAACGCTCTAAAAAATTGAACAGCGGTTTGAATAAGTAAAGCATCTTCAGTTAGCCATTGTTGTTTCTTTTGAACACTTATAAATAAAACATCTGCTAGAGTTTCTATTGTCCGAGTTTTAGAGTTCAAAGTATCAGAATATCTAAATAAATATGCCCAAACCAAACGTGAAACACATGTAACAACTATTAATTTTTCAGATGCTGAAGCTTTAGGTTTTAACCTGTTAGTTATAATATCAACAATGGTTTTCCATTTACTTTCAAACATGTCCTTTGGTGCTACGGATAATGCCGTAACAGCCAATGTAATCGCATTACCCCAATATTTATTCAGATTTGACTTTGCAATTGACAAGCTTTTCGAATATATAACCTTGATTGCATCGACCCACGTTGGGTGATTAACTTCAACTGTCAAAGTACCTGCTAATGAGAAAAGAAGTTGGTTAAGAACATCACAATAAGACAAATAAACATTTTCATTTTCACATTTGAAAAAAAACTTAGCTAAACTTTTAATGAAATCTGCACCCTCTTCGAATCTTTCTAGGGAAGAATTTGAAAACTGTAAATATCTCATTCCATGAATCAATAAATTTAAACTTGCTTCTGAAAATCCTTTATCAGTTGTAAAACCAGTTGGGAACTTTTCTAAATCGGCAATAAATCTATCACTGACACTTAGAAATGATTTTTCGGACATTTGACCAATTAATTCAGACAATAAATTCCAGTTTGCTGAATGAATTAACGAAGTACTAACTAAATAAGGATCAATACTTCGCAGATAGTTGTACATTATTTCTTCTAATCCTGTATCTTCCATTAATGACAAAGATGAAGCCTGTTTAATTACCTCAATTAAAACTCTCCACAATATAAAAGTACTTATCGTAAATTGGCGGTCAGCTTGAGTATAAGTTATTTCAGATTTCTGGTACCTAGCCTCTAGATTTTTCAATGAAGTATCACTAGGTGTAGAATGGATTAAATCCATTGAATTTTTGTTTCTTGAAGGAAATCTTTTATGGCTATAGGATGATCTACTTTTTGATAAAAGATTTTGAAAGGTTATCGCATCTTTTTCAAGGTTTGATCTTGCTAGATCTCTTAGCTCTGACTTCCCACGTCGCCAGTGCATAACAGCATCGGTTACTCTTTTAGGTGTTTTCCTTGCAATATGACCTAACGAAGAGATTATTCTATCAAAACTTGGATCAACACCTTCGGATAATATTTCAACAATATTTGGTTCTTGACTCAATGGGGAACTATTTAAACATAAATTTAGCTTTCTTTCAGCAAGTTTTGTGAATTGCCTAACAACAATATTTAAGGTATAACTAGGAGCATTTCCTTTTTGTAAACTTGATGGTGACTGATCAAAAAACGTATCACCTGTGAACTTAGGTGCCAATACTGCCATTGGTGTCTGCGTGGGTGTTGAAGGTGTACCACCTAATTTAAAATTTGTATTAAGTCCACCATAAATATCATTGTTGTTATTATTCACTGTAGTCGTATCGTAAGTAGCATCAAAATTGTTGTTTATTAAGTTATTTGAGGTATTGCTTGAATGATTATTTATATTCTTGTTAAAATCATAATTATTTACATTTATATCATCGAGATTAAGATTCTCAGATGAAACTGCTGATTCTCTAGCTACCATATCCAAATCAAACGCTTCTTGGTTGATAAAATTCATTCCAGGGTACGTGATGTCTGCTGGTTTAATGTCTTGTATAAATTGATTTTGATACTGCCCAAAACCACGGTCTTGTTCATCCCTATAATTTAAATGTTGCATATCAGTACTTTCTTGTATAATTTCTGGGATATGCAAGTCCGGTATTTCTATTGTTGGCTGTTGATCTTGATCTTGCTGAGAAAAGGAGTTTTTTTCATGATTGGGCTCCATTTTGGAAAACTAAAGCAAAGCAGTGCAAAATTAAAAGTGATTACTTAAAAAAAGCTCTGGCAACAGTACTGCTAGTCTGTGGTTGTGTTGTGCGGTGCAAGGAAAGAGATCAAGACAATCGATGGCAATTGCTACTCAGCTTAAATTGTTATTTCCTTTTTTAAAAAACTACTCAGCTACTACAATAAACATGAATTTTGAATTTTTCAAAAACGCTATGTCCGCATTGAGCAACAACTTCCTAATGCGGAAACAGGCAAGTTAACTACTTACATTATTAATTATTACTAACTATCAATTACACATTTCCGTAGAAACATCCATCTCTAGCAAAAATGCCATCAACTCCAGTATCCACCCAGTATTCTTCATTGCTAAGAATGGATGCGCTTTTACCGATAGACATGCCTCTTGCAAAAAGACGGCCTTTGGTTTCACCTTCCGATGCAAAGACAGTTTTCAACTCAACAGAATTAGCTGGTACACCTAATAATGCAAGGTGGCTATTTTGGACAATTCTGAAATCATATAAGTTGGTTTTCAAAATTGGCCCAATAGAAAAATCTGTGTAGAATTCTCTAACAATCCTACTACCTAAAACAGATTTACAAAAATTGCAAATGAATGAGGATAATATTGGACTTAGCTGACAAATATAACTAATTTTAATATTTAAAGATTTTTCAATTCTACCATATCTATTGAAATAACCTAATGAATTGAAATATTCCGAACGTTGTAAAACAAAACTTTGTAAAAACGTTTTCTTAGTACTACTACATATTCTCTTTAAAACATGTGAATCAATAGATAGAATTGTGGGGTTATGTTTGGAAAGATCTTTCAGTGAAGAGATTTTGTCTGGATTTATAATTTCGATTTGTTTAAGGTTTGACATAATACCACAACAAGTTTCAAAAATAATATTGGTGTTAGAAAATGAAGCATTGTCGTAAGATATCAATAGATTATCAGCGCCATTCCAAGAGTGGACTGTTGGGGTTGACATTAATCTAGATGCAACAGCCGAAACAAAATTGAGCTGAAAAAATTTAGTTTCTTGTCCTTTATTAATAATTGAATATGGATGGTTGTTAGCGTGCATATAATCGGTATTCTCATTATATTCATATTTCAAGTCACTTGGTGGATTTTCCGGAATGATGATTGATTTAGTAAACGATGGGGACAAAGAATCAACTGGTTCGTCGAAATGCATACAAACAATATCATCAAAAGAACCAGAAGGAATGCTTGAAACAAATTTATTAGTGGTGACAATGGTACAAACATCATCATCTAATTCTGTCAATAAATCTTCACTCGTGCTATAAAATACTAACGTCAAATCATTTATGAAAAAACAAGACCATATAACAAGAATCAATTCGGGAGATTCCATTAGACTTCCATATAAACCAACTCTATTATTTTTTCCAGAACAATTCTTCAAAGTATTTGATATTAAGTGAAGAATTGTGTTGACTTGGCCAATTTCAAACGATTTTTCACCAATTACAATTTTGGTTTGATCAGATTTAGATTTTTGCCCAGTTAATCCAAGATACCAAATATCCTTCAAAAACCCATCTCGAATTTTATAGCCACTTCTTAAATTCAGCCCTCTTGTAACTGGAATACCATGAGGAACATCAACAGATCTGTAAGTTGCAGATTCACTTGGTTTTCTGGTTTCCGAAGTCGAAGTTTGATGATTTAGTAATTCCGGATCAATTTCCTTTAGTTCTCTAAGAAAATGATGATAACCAAAAATTACCAATGGTATTAGTATTATCAACAAAAAAGTTGTAAACATATTGTTACAACTTAACAAGATAGGGATTGAACAGCACTTATTTGGTGAATCTAAGAAAAAAACACCACTTTTAAGGTGTAGTTAAAAGTTTACAACAAATGGAGTGATTCTTCAATTTTAGTGCGACAAAAATCATTGTTGTATTTGAAAGTATTATTTGTTTAATAAGTCAGTCAATAAAACCCATACAAATACCAAAAATGTTATTTAAGGTAAATATTAATTCTTGTTTGAATACGTATACTTTCAGATGAGTTGACTAAAATTTAAAAGTGTTTGTTTTTTGTCTATTTTTAATGTGTAAATAATTTTGAAATTTTTAGTACAAGCAAATCATGAAATTTCACAATTTTTTAAAATTTGCTTGAACACTTATAAAACTACACAAAAATGACAGTAGAGTCTTTCTACATATATATTAATAACATACGGATGGATTGGCATGATTGGATAGAATCTACTATTACTTTGTTCTATATTAAGACTCAAAACACAAGTACGTAACACACCCGTGCACTGTCAATTTTCATCGTTTTTAATGATTTGAGTAACAAAGTATGCTTCTACCGTACATGTATTTTTAAGTAATTGCACTCGAATATATACACTTATTAGTAGACATATCAAAGTCACAAATGTCTTTTGGGTTTTTGAATACAAACCAAATTACTCTTGATCGTTTTTCGGGAGATATCGTGCCCGAGGAATTTATTAATAGTATATCAAAATTATCCGATAGTAGTTTAGAAGATTCCGTTATCCATACTGATAATAATAAAGTTCATTATGTTGATCCTGTCCCATATATTAGTTCTTTGAAAACTGTACAGGAGAAATTGGTGAGTTTAATGGACGAATGTGAAGAAAAAAAAGATGTTGTAGACAAATCAATCTCTAAAAAAGAACTAGATCATTTCACAAATATTAAGCAACAAACATCGATAGCAACTGATTTGAAAAGTAAATTTAATGATTTGTTTATAGCTGTTGATAAATTGAACACTTCAAAGATTGAACCATTGGGAGAAAAATTGAGAAAAGCAAATACATTAAAAGATAATTCAATAAATATCATTTTTCTAATGAAATGTTACAATCACTTTTATACTAGTGGTGAACCACCCTTAGAATTACTTACCGACAGAAAAAGCTCGAACACCGTTGAAACTGCTAGTACCTTATCCCAATTGGTTAAGTTATCCACAAAGTTATCAGAAGATAAACAATTGCAAAATTCTGATGTTGCTCATACGGCAATCATTAAATTTGCGTCTGATTTTGAAAGTGAACAATTAACATCTTTTATCACATATTACAAATCTAGAAATTTTGCACGTTTGCAAAATATTACAAAATCTTTATTCAGTTATAATAATGGCATTAATATTGTTGATTTCTTTGTCAATAGTCATCCAATTTTTACACAGATGCAAGATAGTGTCAAACAACAAGCTTCTGACTCATACTGGAAAACTCTAGCTAATCCGACAATTACAACCTATACTCTGGATCCTGCATCACTTGAACTTTTAGAGGCTGCTCGTGACACAATCAAGTCTGAAATTGATTCTATTACTACTATTTTTCAAGAGAACTCAAAACAAGCTTTAACTTCACTTGTTTTTAAGCTAGTTGATACAATTATTAAACCAAGATTACAAGTCCTTTTATCTGCTGCCAATGGTCAAAGTAGGCTTTGCTATTTAAGAATATTACATGCATTTTCAAATGGTTTAACACAAACAACATTTTCACAATTGAGTTCTGCATTATTTGATAAAGATATTGATTTAAGTCTAGATTTTGACAAAGCTTACAATTCTTTATTTGGTGAATATTTAACTGATAATGCATATTTTAAAATTGAAAAAGAAAATTTAGAATCATTAATCGATTCACTATTAAACCCATTTGAAATGGCCAACAAAGATGCATTGAAAGAAAAGAAGCTTACTTTAAAGATTGAACAAGCAAAGAACGCAGCCGAACATGTTAGTTCAACAAGAAGAGAAAACAAGAAAGAAGAGTCAAATCCATTTTCCCAACCTTCGTCATCAGAACAACCACAATCGCAAAAACAAACCCCAAGCACTTCACATAAACACGATATTTATCTTCCAGATACTCGTGTTTTGAGAGATAAGATGAAAGGTGCTCGAACCTATGTTTCAACTAAAAATTTCAAGAAGATTTCAGGTATCACAAGTTTCATTAAATTAAATGAAAAACATTCTTTATTTGATAGATACAAAACTTCTTATGGCTCAGCTACTAGCGAAGTAAATACTGAATTTGTTGAATCTATTCCAGAAGCTCATGTTACAAATGAAAATAAATCAGTTTTGTCTTTACAAGTTACGCAGAGCATCTATAAACTAATCCTGGAAGCATTAACAAGATCAATTGAATTAATACCATCTCAAATTAGTGTTTATACAATTGAGTTATTCAAATTAATGCTATATAAAATTGGTCCATCATATATTGCATTAGGTTTAGAATCGATATATGAAAATTATGTTGTTTCACAATTACATCAAGGTGTCTTTAGTCGAGGTTCAAACACTGAAATTGATTTGAGTTTCTTATCTCAGTTTTATAACATTTTTGTACAACTCTTTTTGTTTTCAACTGTTGTCAAAAAATCATTTTATCCTTTGGTGTCAAGCGAATATGACATGAGTTTTGTGAGTGATTCTTTAAATGCATTTTTACAAGATGTTGAAATCGGTATTAATGTGATAATCAAAGAGATTATTGATACCGTTAAGGAAAGAATAAATACAATTTTATCAAGACAACCAGTAAATGATTATTGTGTTTACAGTGAAAACGATAGAACAGGAACTGCAGAATTAATGACTGCATTTATTGAAAATGTTCTGCGTAGTGCATCTAGTGCACTTGAATTTGATTCTTCACTGAAAACTAGATTCATTAGTAAGGTTTCAAATTACTTTTTGTCAACGTTTATTATACACTTGAGTCACCTGAAAGTTACTATGAATGGTTTCACACTTTTAACACATGACCTTGCTCAATATATTTTAATTTTTAATAACCTCAAAATTACAGATGATGTATATAGTAATGAGGGCAATAACAAGGACCATTTTGAAACATCGAAGTGGGAAAAGGAACAGCTTGATCAAATTCAAACTGCATTTAAAATTCTGAACGAACTTCCAGGTTTGTATACATGTCAACCGGAATCATTGAAGGAATTTTGTAGTGAAGGAAGATTAAATGATTTAAAGAAGGAAGTCATTAAAGATTACATTTCTAATAGAGAAGATTTTGAAAGTTGGTTTTTATCTAATATTTAGATTAATTAATTAATATCTTTTGTATATCTTTTTAAATCTATAGCACAGCGTATATAATTCAAATGAAATTAAGTCTTTCCAAACTCCATTAATTTATTATGTAGTAAAGTGAGTTGATTTGGTGCATTTTTTGTTAGCAAATTTTTAATTTCTTCATCAAAGAATCTATTAAATTCATTTCTATTGATAGCAGTACGGAATTCTTTTCTATCAGTACTTTCCTGGAATTTCAAAATCAATTCAGGAGATATGGAATAGTTTTTAATTAGACATCTCGCAAGACAATTTAAACAAAGTAGTGCCTTTGCCATAACCAAATATTTCAGTTTCTCATTATCGTCATCATTATCATCGCCAAACATATCCATCAGTAAATTGAATTGATCCCCAAAAATATTTTCTTCTGCTAACGTGAGTTTTTCAATATAATTAAGAACTGTCAAAATTTCAATCTGGCTTGAAAACTGTATTTCATTGATATTAATACATAAAAATATAATTTGAAATTCCATTCTTTTTAACTCCTCTCTGTCCTTTTTTTGAAACTTATGTAAACTTATAATTCCCAAAGCTCTGACCAGGGCACTGACAAATTTTTCAATACTTTGTCTACTTTTTCTCTCTCTTACAATATTCATGAAAGTTTTTAAAAACCGTTTACAGCTGTAGAGTTCATCTAATCTGTAAACAGTAGTAACATATTTAATAGTTGTTTTAAGAGCTTCGGAATATGTTGACTCAATTAATGTTTCAAATTTATCAAACAGAAATTTATGTAATTCAAGTGCAATATGTCTGATGTAGTTTGATTTTGAACACTCTAAAGCAACAATAGTAGGGAAACAAATCTTAGGATTTGAAAAACCGAACTTAAGAACCATTCTTAAAAACTTGATTGAGTTCAACGAATTTTCAATGTTTTTCTCAAGACATGTTTCTAAAATAGGATGAATATATTTTTGAACTAAAGTTGAACAAATACCATCATTAATATACTCTAGGGAATATCCATGGAAAATTGCAATATCAAGTTTAATACTATTTGATCTTTTGCTATCCAACCCATTCTTTTTAACCATACGAGATTCCTCATCTTCTAAAAATATCAAAAATGCTCCGGTAATAATGTTCGTAATTTCTAAATCTTTTGTTTCGAATGATGATTCAATCAATGTAGCAACCGGGACACTGAAAAATAATTTAGGGTATGAAATACAAATATTAAGAGTATTTTTTATAGCCAACTTTCTAAGCTGTTTATGTATTGATGTACCACAGAATTTCAGCAAATATTTTAATAACAACACTGGGATTGGTTCTTTTTCAGTTAACCCTATTTTAGCATTGGCAAATAATTCTCTATCATTTTCAAATTTGCAATAACGGCCAAAATTACCAATCAAAAATAATAACCGTGGAATAACTGGATTAGCTTTAATATTTCGGGAAGAACCTTGTAATTGTTCAATACAATTCAATAATAATTTTATAGATGAAATACACGCTTTTGAAATGCAAGTGGTGTCATGATCAATAGAAAATAATTTCCATGCACATTGGACAGCTTGATCCAGTTCCTTGGAATTAAATTTGGTCAATCGCTTCATTATAGATTCTTTACATGATCCAATGAAAATTTTATTCATAGTTTTGTAATGGTCAAGTGCTAGATTTAATATTCTTAAAGCATAAAAACAAATTTTGGTATTATTATAGTTGTCAATAATATAGGGCTGAAGAGAAATAAGTTGATGTTGAGAAATCAAAGTTTGATCAAACTTAACAAAAGTTGACAAAACTCCCATAATTGATTCAACAGAGACATCTTTTATATCATCTAATTTATCGCTTGAGTCAGTAATCAATGATAACATAGAGTCGACTAACAACTGTAATGAAACTAAAAGTTCTCTTGAAAATGTTTTATTAAAACCGCTTTGGTAAATAACTTTTTCATTTAAAAATCTCTCAAACAGACGCCAAGTTCCTGATCCTGATGAAAATAGACGAGCCAAAATGAAGTTAGTTTTATCAGTTTGCAATACTCTTGAAATAAAATCTTGTTCATCATCATCTTTTTTTAAATTCAAGAACAATAATTCGCATAATCTCATACATGCTAAATCAATAATTCTATCTTCTTCATCATCAAGTTGACTTAATAGTGCTTGGCATAATCTTACCTTAATTTTATCTTCATCAGTATGTAAAAACATAAATTTAATCAAATTAACTGATTTCTTCTTCACATTAACACTTGGATCTGTGATCTTTTGAGCAACTATATCATAATATTCATCAATATATTCCGGTTTACATTCCAAAACTTTTAACAATAAATCCAAAATAGAATCAATCACAGTTGCAGATTGTTCATTTAATCTTTGCTTGATTAGAGTTCTTAATTTTGTATCTTCCAATAATGTTGGTTCTTTATTAATTAATAAAGTTAAATTTTTAACAGCTAATGTCCTAGACTTAATTTTTGGATTATTTAGTGATTCAATAATAAATGCTAATATATCATCATATCTCGTAATTAAATCTTGAGAAAGAAAAATTGATGTTTCACTTTCAGTTAATAAATCAAAATCGACTGAACCTTTTTCTTGGTATGGTAGTTCCATGATCCGAAAAATTTGTGATTTAACTTCCTTCAACAATTTTTTCTTTTCCTTTAATTTATCACCAATCAAAACATCCTTTTCTGAACTAATGACTGTATTTATTTCTAGTTCCATCTTTTTTAATTTAGAAAGAAACAACATTGTCAAGAAACTAAATGGGATTACTTTTTCATCAGAAGAATTGGAAAATTTGTAATATGATAACATCATGAAATACTTATTTGAAATTTCGCAAAACTCAGGGATGCCATTATCTGTACTTAAAATGAGTGGTTTAGAATTATGCTTCATTGAAAGGATTTTAGACGCAGTAATACCAATAATTTCAAAAAATAATGAATAGGCAGTAGCCAATAAAGTTTCTGAACTTTCACAAAGATGAAACGCAACAGTAACGATAGAATTTAGAAGAATTGAAGTTGCTGGGAATTCAGGCAATTCTAGCATAATTATAAAGTCAGAAATAAAATTTTCAATAATTTTTCTTAAATTAGGTGTATATGCTGAGACTATTTTTTTAAAAAATGATTGTACAAACAGGTTAGTTGTTCGATTCAAGGAATTTATTTGTTCATCAACAGAATTCCAGTAACCATCCTCTAATTCTCTCAACTGCAAAGTTTTTGCCTTTGTTGAAGAACTAATTGTCAATGTCTCCCATTGTAAAAAGTCAAAATCTTTTCCAAAAGAGTGATGGCATTGTAGTAAGCTAATGATTAAAAACGAAGTTAATTGTATTGATACACCCGACTTTAGTCTATAGTTTTTAGCTTTTGATTTTAGAAAATTTAACGTTGTGATATTTTCAACAATTTCATTTAGTATAAACATCCTTTGATCTTCATATTTAGCATATATTAAAATTATTATATTGGCAAACAAGACTCTTAAATCTTCAAGCGATGAATTTAAATTAGTCTTTTCTTTGTTTGAGATAATATTAACAAAAATGATGTCAAAAGAGACATATTCTAATTTTGTTATCAACGATTCATCAAGGGGCAAAGTTTGGAAATTAAAATCTAATATTTTTAGCATTTGGCCAAACTGTATAAGTGTAGGAATGAAAAAATCTGGAATTTCAGCAAATGTTTCTTGTTTATAAAGCAGTTTAAAAGCGGATCCATACATTGATATCACATCAGTTACTAACGCTAAACCCTTTTCACTGGAAGAAAACTTTTCAGTTAATTTGTTAGCATACAGGATTATCACAATGGAACAAGATTGAAACACTGTTTCAGTAAATGCATGGTATTCGTTGGTATTATATATTTCTTCTGATTCATAGATATGTTCCCATTCAATTATCAGTGATTCTTTTATAATGCCGACACAATATGTAAGAAGGTTAGAATATATTTTCATGTCGATGGAACTTTGAGTTTTTGATTCTATCATATTCATTAATTTGGATTTCAAAAGCCCTAAAATTTCTGATCTAGCAATAATTGTTTCATTAGAGAAAATGACTGTGTATCGGTTGCATAAATCATCATCATCATCACCATCATCATCATCTTCGTCTTCTTCCTCTCTTTCTACTTCTTCTCCCTCATCATTGGGAGTAAGTTTGGTATTTCCGTCTGTTATTAAAGACTTAGAGAGTTTTGTAACAATACTAATAAATTCATTTTTAGCTTGTGAAAGTAAAACTGCTTGAGTAACCTTTGAATCATAACTGAATTCAGGTTTAACATCGAAATTTTCAGCTTTTGATTCATCATTTTTTGATTTAACAAGATCTATTGAGTTTTCATCTTTAATATTAACGGCGAACATATCAATGATTTTATCTACTAATTCATTTTTATCATTTAAGGAAGTTGTTAGCTCATGTGCTTGAGCGGGAATATTAATTTTCAAATAATCTTTTTTTGTAATTGGTGTGATGTTCATTAAAAATGGATTGATTGCATCGTACGTGTTTGAAAGTTTTTTTTCAGTTTCAATATCTGATGATGCATTATAAATTGTATAATTATTTAGGTATGGCTTTTTAAATTTGACATATTTCAAATCAGGATCTTCTAATTTCCATAAATCTGACGTTAATATTGATTCTTCAATCCTTTGCTCATTGAAATCATCTTGGGAAAATGCAATAGTATCTGAAGGAATGTTGGTATCATGAGGTAAAGTGAGTGGAACAACCAGATCTGTTGGAATCAGAAAATTTAGTGGGTGATTTTGTAACGACGTGTTCGGCACGGGTCCGGGCCTTTCTGTATCGAGTTCTCTATTTCGTTTCGCCATTACTTACTTGAAAGTAGTAGACATGTAAGTAACAAAAACAAATGCACCTCTTTAACCAAAAAATGAAGGGAAATTGCCACTTCAAGAGAGAAAGCCGCCTTTACAAGAATAATTTAGAAGAGAAGGCTCTGTTTTCTACGCGTACTCAACTCAAACTGGAAAAGATGATGCAGATTTTCAAATTGGACTGTTCAAGCCAATATTTTGATTGTCTTTTGTAATAGGTCCATTCCGAGCCAGAGATAACGTAATGTCCACTCAAATATACCCCTTGGGCAAATATAAAGAAGCGGAAATAACAGCATTGACAAAGAAACAGACCGAAAATGAGATCTTATGGTACATGTCTGAATTTATTTCCTCACAAATGGAATCTATAAGAGACGTTTTGTTATATTGCATACGAAACCTTGATGAATCCGATGAAACTAAATACAAGCTTCCACTTTCATCTCACAAATCAGAAGTTTTAAAAGGTACCATGACTAGACAGAATTTCAAAATTACAGAATTACATATGATAATAAACAATGCTAAATTTAATAATGGCAAAAAGTTTGAATTTAAGCTAAAACCATCAGATTATTTAGTTATTAGACAATTACTTGATTGCCATGATTCCATGGAGAACGCAATATCCAATCTTGATAAGATTGTAGAAAATAAGAAGAACGGTAATAGTGCAGATTTGTTTGTTAGATATGTTGGTCAAGTTTGTTCAAACATTAAACTTGCTCGTGAATCATTAAACAGTCCTAATCCAATATATAGTTTCCCCAAGCATAGAATACCAGGAGAATTTTTTGAGCCTCCGTTTCTCAAAACTGGATCATTGGACATTTTGATTAACGAGAGTGAACTAGTCGTTGAGTTTAAAAGTTTATCAATTGTTGATGCCAAACCATGGAACGCAATAGTAGATGTACCAAACAGATTATCCTTTGCAGATATAGTAAGACATCAAATATCCAAGAAAAGAGAAATTTCAACAAATAAAATCATAGCTGATGAATACAATAAATATTTAGAATGGAGAAAAACATCCTGTGATGAAAAAAATGAAGAAGATTCAACATCTACTACAATCAATGCTTTCAAGAATATTTTTGTGTCCAATTCAGATCCATCTATGTCCACATTAATTAAAACATCAAACAAATACCTTGAACAATCAGTTACATTTGTTGATGATCAGAATAAGCCATTTGTTGTTCAAGTCACAGATAAGTGTGAAGTTGTCACATCTGACCCGATACTCTTATCAATCGGGGTAAAGTTAGAAAGTATAGAAAAGACCATATCTCGAGTACGAGAGAACCTTTCAAATATTTATGCTTGATTAATATACAATTCACGATTTATACTTTATAATGAGGCCCATGCAATAACACATAAAGTAATTAATGTTTCAACGTTTCAAGTTTAAGCTCCAGAAGTTTAGATTGTTGTTGTAGTATTTGCCTTTTTGTCTTATATTTATTCAACATATCGTCTATATCCTTTTCATCCCTTTCAATCATTGGTTTGACCATTTTGCGTATTTTCAGTGGTCTCTGTAGCACCAGCCTTTCTGGCAAAACATCGAACAACACCTTAGTCGTCAATATTTCATTGAATGCTTCAATCCCACGAGTTTCTTTCTTCAAATCAGCAACAGCATTTTCCAATGTGCTGAGAGTGTTTTCTAGTAAATCAACAGCAGTGTCCAACCGTTCCATCCTAGTTGTTGTTCTGCTTGACGTGGAAAGGAAAGAGTGTCACTAACAAAAACAGAGATCAACAAAAACAATAAAATAAAATCAAATCAAAATAAATTCAAAATAAAATTAAAATAAAATCAAAAACATCAAAAATGAAAATTCATGTTGCGAATAATTTCTTAGTGATCTATATTTGGACTTGGATTTGGATCTAAATATGTATGGGAATGGTATACAAAAAGCACGTAAAAAGCCGTGATAACTTACCATCTGCCAAAATGTGTTTCTATAGTTAGTCAAAATGATTAACATAGAGAATAGAAACCATATAAAAACCCCTAGGGAAACCCCTCCCCTCCCCTCCAACGTCTAAACTCCAAACTCAAAACCCAAAGCAGAAAAAACGAAAAACTTCTAATGCAGCGAAGTTTCGTGAAGTATTGTTTTCAATTTTACGTTTGTCTGCTGGGTTCGGTCCACTTTTGCTCTTGGACCTTTCCTTTAATCAAGGTCTCTTGAAGCTGAATTAACATTTGAAAAAAGTTAATTGGGTCTAAAACATGTCAGCAGCCACATCCATTACCATGGAAAAATCATCCAGGTCAGTTTTGCAACCTCCGGTCAACAATTCCTCGAAACAATCAAGTTCGTCTCAACAATCCATCACTTCTTCCATGGATGAAGGATTGCAATCTATCCCCAAGTTGAATATTGGTGCTCCAGTGAGTAAATCAATTAGTAAGAAATTGCGTAAAGCGATGGAAGAAAATCTTGCGAAGAAAAGAGAAGAACATCCAGCTTCTTTTAGAGGTTGGAAAGAAGTTGTTGGTTATGATGATTCATATGCGTTGTCAGGTTCTGATGAAACTATGGATTTATTAACAAGAGCAACTAGTTTAGATCAATATTTGCCTGAATTTTTGTATGGTGAATGGTTTCATGCAATTGGTATGACTCTTGTTGCAACATTTTTGTCAGGTTTATTAGGAAGATTCAAATTCAACTTAGGTTTTGTTTTCTTTATTAGCTTTTTTGCTGCTTTGTATTATCGTTCATCCATTAGGAAATACCGACTGAGTTTAAGATTAAAGGCGCAAAGAGAATTTTCTGTACACGCAATTGAAGATGATTTTGAATCAATGAATTGGTTAAATATCTTTTTGGACAAATACTGGGTTTATTTAGAACCTTCAATTTCCCAACAAGTTACTGATATTGTCAATCCAATGCTGGCGCAATTGGACACAATTCCTCCTTTTATTAAACAAATTTGGCTCTATTCAATGACTTTGGGAACCAAACCACCAAGAATTGATAAAGTGAGAACTTTAGATAGAACCGCCAATGATGTTACCGTCATGGATTGGACTGTTTCAATGATTCCAAACGCAACTGCGGATTCAACTATTAAACAAATGAAAAATAGAGTTAACCAAGAAGTCCTTCTTAAAATGAAAATGTTTGGCCTGACCATTCCTATTGTTGTCAGTGATGTTTCGTTCAGGGTCAATGCAAGAGTTAGATTAAGAATGATGTCAAAGTTCCCTCATATTCAAACTGTCAATGTTTCATTATCTGATACTCCTGAATTTGATTTCATAGCAAAACCTCTTGGCGGTGGGACTATTTTTGGTTTTGAAATATTCAACATCCCTGGTTTATATTTGATGATTCAAGAAATGGTCAAGAAATATTTAGGTCCAATGCTTTTCCAACCTTTATCATTTCAATTGAATTTAGAACAATTGTTAGCTGGTAATGGTGCGACTGGTGCATTAGGTGTTTTGGAAATTAAACTTAAAAATGCTTCTAATTTACAAGGTGCAGATACTTTCAATAATACTATTGATCCATATTTTACTTTTGGATTCAGTGATACTGTTTTAGCAAAATCTAAAGTAGTTTTTGATACTGTTAATCCAACATTTAATCAAACTTTGAGAGTTATTTTAAGTTCTTCTTCTGACCCACTTGCTATTAAACTATATGATGAAAATGAATCTGATGGTAGAAAGGATAAATTTATGGGTGCTTCATTGTTTGATTTGGAAGAATTAATGTCAAAACAAGAGTTGAATAACTGTTCAATTCCTGTTTTAAGAAACAATTATCCAGCAGGTTGTATTAATTTTGATATTAAATTAATGGAATCTCTTCAAGGTTCTAAATTACCAGATGGTTCATACAGTCCACCACCTGATTATAATACTGGTGTTTTAATGGTTACTTTATTAGGTGCCAGAAATTATACTGTTGATGAAAACGAAAAGAAGTCAGTTTATGCTCAAGTTTACGTTTCAGGGGAAAAGAAAGCAGAATCAGCAGTTGCCAAAAATTCGAAAGAAGCTTCATGGAACTGCAAATTTGAAGATATTGTTTATGATAGATCAGAATCAAGAGTTCGTGTTGTTTTAAGAGAAAAATCAAAAGAAAATAAAGTTGTTGGATCCACAACTCTGCGTTTAGTGGATCTCATTGATGCTTCTTATGTTAACAATAATTGGTTCCCAATGAACTCTGGTATTGGTGAAGTCGGTCTTTTATGTAATTGGAATTCGGTTAAAATTACGGGCGTTCCTGGTTCTATTGGTTATAGTGAACCAATGGGTGTGCTGAGAGTTTATATTGAAAAAGCTGAAGAGTTAATCAACTTGGAGAAAATTGGTGTTATTGATCCTTATGTTAGAGTTCTTATCAATGGTATTCAAAGAGGTAGAACTTTAACAAGATCATCAACTGTTAATCCGAGATACTATGAATCAATGTATATTCCAATTTCATCTGTTAATCAAAGGGTCACGATTGAAGCAATGGATATTGAAAAACATACTCAAGATAGAACTCTTGGTTCATTCCAAATCAGATTAAACGAATTCATTGACTATAACGCTCAAAGCAAACCAATCGAAACCGTTGGTGAAGTTAAACAAGCAAGGCTATTCCATAAGAGAAAGGGTGCAAAGGGTACAATTAGTTATTCGTTAGCCTTCTATCCAGTTTCACCTGTTGCAACACCACAAGAAATTGAAAAGGAAGAAAAAGAGGCCAAATTATTGCAAGAAAAAATTGATAAAGAAGAAAAAAATAAAGATACTAAAGCTACTGAAACCGAAAAAAATAAACCTTCTGATGAAAATCAGTTATGTGTTGATTTGAAGGCTAAAAAATTATTGAAAGTGGAAGATATTCCAAAATACAATTCAGGTGTTTTGGTTTTAACTTTATTAAGTACTAAGTTTTCATCAAACGGTTACTTCCAAGTTTTCTTTGATAAAAAAGGTCATCCGGACTTTGAATATAAAATTTCTCCAAACACTAATATTGGCTATACATTTGATCAATTTGTTAAGGAACTTCAAAAATACTCTTTAGTCACGTTCAGAATTGCTGAAAAACCAAGACAGACATTAAATAAGAAAGTGAATAAAGAACTTACAGTTTCAACCTTATCATTACTTGAGAATAGCTATGGTAAATCAACAACAATTAACATTTCAAATTCAGACTCAATTCAATTACGTACAAAATACTTGCCAGCAAGACTTTCTGAATTACCAGCAGCAGATTCCATTGGTAATTCAGGTACTTTATCAATTGATGTTATTAATGCAACTGGTTTATTATCCAAAGATTCAAACGGTAAATCTGATCCGTTTGTTAAATTATATTTGAATGGTGAAGAATTCTATCATACAAAAACAAAAAAGAAAACCTTGGAACCAGTATGGAATGAATCAACATCTATTAGTATCGATTCCAGAGTCCAATCTATTTTACGTTTCAAAGTTAATGACTGGGATTTTGGTATTGAACAAGATGATAAAATTGGTGAATACAAATTTGCACTTAAAGGTATTGATCCATTTAAGGATGAAAAGAATGATTATGAATTTCCATTATCAGCAGATGATGGTACAGCAGCAGGTACAGTTTTCGTTAAAATGAGTTTTAAGCCTGAATATCATACTCTTGTTAGTGCTGAAAAGCCATTGCCAAACCCATCTAGTATTGCAGCTGGTGGTGCTGGTAAATTGTTAAATACGGGTGTTGATGGTGCAGGTAAGATTGTTGGTACTGCTGGTAAAATTGGTGGTAAGGCATTGCATGGTGCTGAAGCGATTGGCCATATCTTTAAAAAGAAACATTGAAGTTGTTGATTATTTTTAGCTTTTGTATTTTGTACCTTATGATTTTTTTGTTTAATATTTGAATACATATCATTTCGTTGTCTTTATATTTTTTTAAACATGCAGCCAATAAGTTTGGTGTTAAATCTAAATTTGAACATCTGTCGCTCTGAGTTTACGGTGATTTTCACTACCGTATTTATATACGAACTATTCATTTTCTGTTAGTTCAATAAATTAATTAGCTAGATAACAATGGATGGTAGTATTATCTGGGATGAGACTCCAATAAATGTCCCTCCAATAAATGACTCTCCAATTGGTCACCCAACAAATGATGACATTAAAGATAATGAATCAGATGATGATTTTGGAGATTTTGAAGAAGGTGATTTTGAAAAACCGGAAACACTACCAGAATCAGAATCAGCAGCTACAGAACCAAAATATGAAGGTGAATTGATAACCGTATATAGCGGTGATTATGAATCAGAGAACACAAAAATCAATGAACTTGTAAATAATATTTTTTCAATATCTTCGAATACCGATAATGATATACCGAGTGAAATCGATGATACCTTAACTAAATATAAATTTGATGAACGTGCACAAACAATATTTGAACGATTGACAAGTGAAGACGATGAATATATAAGTGCAATGATATGGAGAAAAAGTATGATTTATAAACAACTATTACTTAATTTGGAAATTCCTGAATATTCATATACTCCAAAACCAACACCAAGACCAACGACAAGTAGCCACTCTAATACGGAATTTAAAAATATGTACGATTTAATGAATTCTTTATCATTGAACAGTGATTTTGAGAAACTTTTGAAACAAATACCGAATTTCAAAGATTTAAATATTGATAAAAAAAGTAACGAGTTTTTGGAAAAGATAAACAGTTCAACAACTACAGTTTCTAATGCTAAAATAAAAATAAAATCAACAGAGGAAACACAAAGCGAGGAAGATTATTTGAAAGATTTAATAACCTTAAAATCCGAATTACTCGAGTTGGTTGCTATCTGGGATGAACGAATGAATGATATTAAAGAAGATAATGAACTTTTTTCATCGTACGTTGAAAATTTAATTGGCAATACACAAAAGAAAAGAAGGGAAAGGAGACTGATTAAATCGTCCAAGAAAAAATAGATACTAGATATCATTAATAATATCTTACTATAAGATATTTTCATCACCAAACTTTTTAACGTATAATCCTAACGCTTTTATAGGGAATAAAAATTTATAATTTGGATATTCAATTGCACAAGAATGATTGAAAACACCTTCAACTTGTTCAAATTTCCAATCACCGAATTCTTGTTGTCTTTTCAAAATTAAACCGATACCTTTCCTTATAACTGATTTGTCAGGATAATCAGCTAAAATTAAACCAATCACAGTCCATGCAGTTTGAACAACTAATGATTCACGAGTGGAAACGTATGTATGAGTTTCTGAACTTTTCATTGATTCACCCCAACCACCATCATTCAATTTTCTTGAAACTAAGAAGTCACAACCCTTTCTAACAATTTCACTGTTTGAATAATTTAAATTTATTTCTGCTAATGCTTCCAATGCAAACATACCAGCATATGTAAAGCAAATCCCCCAACATCCATACCAAGAACCATCGATTCTTTGAGATTTAATTATATAATCAGTTGCTCTTTTTACAGATATTGAGATTTCATCCTTTTTATAATTTGAATATTTATGGAAATACGCTAATCCTAACACTGAAGAATCAGTACATTCAACATATGGATACTCAACCATGATATTACCGAAAACTTCAGCCGGGTTAATTAATTCTAACATTGGGGTTGCTTTAATTTTTTCATAAGTTGAAAAGGAACCGAATTCAAAATTACCAACGTTTTGTAAACTTAGTAAAACATCAATCGCATTATTTAATTTATTAATATCATATTTATGATGAACATCGTCAAAGGAATTAGAGTTCATAACCATAACAATTGCTTTAATTGATTCTGCAGTACAATCAGAAACTGTGTAGCCTTGTTCCTTAGTTGAAAAAGGCCATGCGCCCATTCTTTTATCTCTAAATGAACCTTCAACACATTCATCATCAAACTGAGATCTGATTAAAAATTCAAATGAATTAACAATAACATCATGAAATTCAGGTAATTCAGCCAATCCAGCATTGAAAAAATATTGAATGAAAAATGCACAATCCCAAACTTGTGAACCATTTGTACCCATGATTGTCAAACCCAAAGGACCTAAAAATTGAGCTTCCTTTAATCTATCTAAACTTTTCCTAAAATCTTTTCCCTTTGAACCTTGTTCAACGTATAAGACGATTGTTTCAAAAGCTGCACTAACAGGTGCAATACCTAAATATTGAGTGTTCTTCAATTCTTTCAAAATTAAATCATATGCTTTTTTATTACTGTAATTGAGTAACCAATTTGGCCTTATCCAACTTTCATAAAAAACCATAATATCATTCAAACAATTGAGTAATTTAGTGTGAGGATAATATAAATCGATACCACAAACGTTATTTCTATTTTTACAGAATTCAATTGTATCAAAATCCTTAACAAATATTTCATTTCTGATTTCCAATAGTAAAGGATCCAAATCACACTGAATTTTAGCAGTTGATAAATAACCCAATGGAATATAAATAGCTCTTGTATGAACCCACCATTTCATGGGATGAATTGGTATATTATAAGGTAAGGCGAATAGTTCAGTTGGCGCAGGGTTCACACCTTCCCATTTGTATAAATTTAAAACTGCAAGCCAAGCCTTACCCCAATGTGGGTTACCTATTGCACCACCTAACTTATGTAAAAGTTTCCTAGCTTTTAAACAAACAGGATGATTTGATGACAACCCAAGTAATCGAAGTATAACATAATTTATGGTGGTACCAAAACAAGTTGATTTATCAACTTCATGTAATCCCCAACCACCATCAACGGGATGTGCAGTATTTATAATATATCTAATTAGTTCAATTTTTTCAAATTCGGGTATTTCAGTTTTTGTAAAATAACAACATGCAACATATCCAATAGTCATAAACATTGGTCCTTTATACTGTACAGGCCAAGTACCTGAATTTTGATCTTGAATTTCTTTGAAAAAGGAAGCACCATTTTTGGTTGCTTCAAAGATGGTTTTAGGGATTGAAACATTTGGAGGTTTGAAATCTGGTTGTCCAAGTAAGTATTTGGTCATGTTATTTTGAACATCGTTGGTAGTATTTGAGGATGAATTTTCAAGATATTCCCATCGTTGTGCACCCAGTTTTGTAGTTCTTAATCTCCATTTAGAGAAGTCTGTTTTGGGAACACCTATTTCGTCTGAGTATTGCATTATCGAAGGAGTATCAACGGGGTTATGATGATGAGTACAGCATTTGTCATGTATGATGAACGTTATTGAGATTTGAAAACGTTCTTGAAAATTTTGGAAAACGAGATACACGAGAAAAGTGGCGGCTCAACTTTATCTCTAAATTGTTCATTACTTTTTGTTCATTATAAATTATACAAATTTAAAACTAGTTGCAGTAGCATTGATTCCATCAAAGACAACGGTATTATCCAAGGGAACATATTGATGAGTTAATAATTTAATTGTTTCTTGTGCTGCTAAACCACCAAGAATTGCAGCGATGTTATGTAGTTGTTGACCCTCAACTCTCGCCAACTCATCTAAGAATAATTCAAGTCCTTCAGGATAAGATTTCAAATCATTATCAATACAAAGAATTGAAATTGCCAAAGTTCTTAAATTTGCAGTATCATTTATAGATGGATATTTGTTATACTTTTTATAAAATGCTTCAATTATCATGAATGAAAGATATAGTAAAGATTTTGAATTTTGTAGATCATTTTCCTCCCTTAGATAAGACAAAATTTGGTTATGAGATTTCCATTTTGAGCCATGAATGACTTTCAGATATTTTGAATTTTTAACAAATATGTTTAACAAATCATCAGATAACTCAGTTGGTGGTCTATCTAACGAAGTTAGTGTGTCAAGCACACTAGATTTAATAAATGATTTATCAAATTCATGTTTTTCCTTATACAATTTTTTCAAAGTCATATATTCACTTGTAGTTGATTCCATGTCAGGCAATACACCAGATAATGGGAAATTGCCGAATTTGGCTATGAATTTTTTCAACGAATGACAGAGAATCCAAAATATCGACGAAGTGGAAGATACGCAAGTGCAACGTTCATTATTTAGTATATTTTCCATATCAGGGGATATTTCATTGGAATCTTTTAAGATTAGATGTGCTTTATTATAAGCCTGTTCAATGTTTAGTTCATCATTTGAATGGAATAACGATTTTATTTCATTTCTTAAAGCTTTTAGATCAATTGGTTTATTTAAAGACTGTGATAATTTCATTATGATTAAACTATACGGAATTTCATAATATTGGGGGTTTGTTCTAAAGTTCAAATCAATTGAAGCAAGATACGATTGTAGGTTCGGCCATGGAGAATCCAATCTCAAGTCTTCAAGATTTCTTTCATGAGTTTCAATGATGGTATGTTCATGCAGTTGAATATGCAGATACGCATAAAAGCCAACAGAAGAGAGCCTTAAAGTTGGGATTTTCAGATCCCACATTGTATCTGCAAATTGTTGATCAAGATCATGTAATGGCGAATAGATGATACAATTGAATTTCAACCAAAAGGAATCATCATTGATTAGATCATTTTCAATTGTCCGATTACTAATATAGGAGATGGAAACATCTGGATTGAGAGAGGACAAGTTTTTAGCAAGACATTCGGCTAGTGGAAGTCCAACGTCATCTTCAGATAGGAAGAAGTTTGTAATGACATCAAGTTCGGTGACTTGTTTTGTGTCTACGATGGTGACGGCAGAGACACCAGGTAGGATGATATTTTTCAAGGTTTCTGTGATTGCGGTGTCGGGATTAACGGCACAGACGGCAGAATGGGAAAGTTCCCACTGGCCGTTTGTGTTCCAGAGACGGATCTGTCTGTCGTACTTTTCCATGTGCACCCAACTGGCGTGTGCAAATGGTGTGTCTCTATTTCCCTATCTCTCTATTGAAGTGAAAACTCCACGGAAAACACCCACAGCGGGATGAGAAACATGTTTGCACGTGACGCGTAGAAAGCCGGAACACACCGCCAGCACCCGCCAGCACCCGCCAGCCCCCCGGGTTTGTCCGCGCCCGTTGCGCAATCCGTGACCCCACCGCGCCCAAAGCGGAAAGAGGGGGTGCTGCCGGTTGGATAATGGCTGTGTCGTGGCCCACAATAGGCGCCACCGCCAGCGCTCCCCCAGCGGCTTATCGTGCTCGCCCCACGCGCTGACACCATTGTGTGGGCTACTTAGCTGTCTTGATACGAGGTCATGCTTTTCACTGGCAAGCTCTTTCCCGTTATCTCTCCACAGTGGTGTTGTTCCACTATTGTGCTGGATACTACTATATAAACACCACCATCCCCGTCCTTTATTTTGTTTCCGCTACGACTTGCTCTTTTGCTTTTCTTTCTACTCACACAACAAATACCACTTACTGGTCAATACAACAACTATGCTCTCAACTTTATCTCACTCCGCTCCAGCCTTAACCCTCACATCAAGACTTGCCATCAGATCCTTTTCTTGCGCTATTGCAAGATACAACGCTGAAGACCATTCCTTGAAGGACAATGTCCCCGATGCACAAAAAGGCTCTGGTTCTTTCAAAACTTTTGCTGAATACAGAGAATTCATTGTTCAAAAGGATCCTGAAACCTTGAAGGCAAGATTCAACATCATGCTGTCGCATGGTAAGACCGAAACCTACCCTGAATCCGAAGAAGAAAATTCCGTTTTTGCTACCCAATCTAAGAAAGTCGCTTACAATAACTAAGTCGTGGAAAAAAAAGAAACATATCCTCACATTCATGATCTGCGTTCATGCTTCTAATATATATATATATATATATTACCTTCCTTATATACCTATAGTTCTTTCCTACTCATTTACAATATTCTTGGTCTTTTTATAGTTATTTTTTAATTATAATTTATCTTATTTCATTAAAACTATATACACGTTACTATAAACATTCTTACCAAACACCCTTTCTAACACCTGGTAATAAGCCCTGCAATGCTTGCATTCTAAATTGGTATCTACATAATCTGAAATCTCTAATAACACCTTTACCCCTACCTGAATCCACACATCTGCCCATCAATTGATTTCCTCTAGTGTAATTTGGTAATGCGTTTAATTGCAACTGCGCTTCTAGTCTAACCTTTTGTGGTAATGCTGCATTTCTAGCAATGAATTTGAGTGCTCTGCTTGTGATTTCATGTTGTTGAAACATCTGTCTCTTGAAATGATCTCTCATGACTCTAGTGTTAACAAACGAGGATGGTAAACTCACAGGTTGGGAGTATCTCTTCATTGGCTTACTTCTGGTAGCCAAACTCTTAGCTAGGTCTTTGACTGCTGACATGGTGTGTATCTGTGTGGTGTGTTAAATGGATGAATTCCAAGACGGGTTACACCATACATGTTTCTTTCCAACTTTACGTTCTCAGCTCTCGATTCGATTCATGTTGCAAAGTTGAAAGTTGAAAAACTGAAAAAATTGAAAAAATTAAAAAAATTCAAAAAATTAAAAAAATTGAAAAAAAAGTAAAAAAAATAAAAAAAATAAAAAAAAAACAAAAAAACAGCCGGTTACGCAGCCCCGCCGCTTACGTAAACCCCACACACCACACGTCGATCGACCGCGTTATTTATTGTTTTTCTCTCTCTCTCTTCCAGAAATGGCCCCCTTCTCATTGGCCAATCGCGCGCCGCCAGATTCTCACCACGAATTTCTCAGACGAAGCTGTGATGTGAATGAATTGATAGTTTTTAGAAAATCTGTACCATCAAATATAATATATTTCCCTATTATTCAAAGTATCACTCTATTAAATAACCATGCTTTCCAAGAGATTATTTTCCACCACTTCAAGACAATTATCCAAAGCAACTGTCTCCAAATTAGGTAATGGTATCACCGTTATTACAAAACCATCAAGTGGTTCAGCTTCTTCTGTTGGTTTATATTTAAATTCTGGTTCAAGATCCGAAAACCCTTATAATTCTGGTATTTCTTCATTATTAGGTAATGTTATTGCATCTTCTTCATCTGCTCAAGATGCTCTTAAAACTGAAGGTGTTAAATATTATTCTTCAAATCAAAAGGAAGTTACAGGTTTATTAACCGCAACTTATCCAAAGGGTAATTCTTCTGGTGCTTTAGCATCAATCAAATCAACTTTATCAAATTTGAAATCAATTGTTTCTGATAACGTTAAACTTGCAGATCAAAAGGAAAGAGCAATTGCTATCACTGATGCTTTTGAAAATTCTCCAAAGGATATGGTTATTGAACATATGTTTGGTACCGCATTTCAAGGTACTTCTTTAGCTTTACCAAAATACGGTAAGCCTGATTCTTTAGAAATTTTAGAATCTCAAGATTTACAAAACTATCTTGCTTCAAATTTGGTTTCTTCAAATTTAGCAATCGTTGCAGTAGGTAATGAAATTAACCATGATTCATTAATCAAATTTGCAGCTGATTTACCAATTGCAACCGGCTCAAAGGTTGCTTTTGAACCAGCTTCTTTCTTAGGTTCTGATATTAGATTAAGAGATGATAACTTACCACAAGCTCATGCTGCAATTTCTGTTTTAACTCCTGGTATCACTGATTCTGCAAACTACTATACTGGTTTAGTTGCTGCTCAAATTAATGGTTCATACTCCGGTGTTGCGTCTCCATTCTCTCCATTTGTTGGTTCCACTTTAGCTCAATTCCTTGAAGAAAACCATTTAATTGATTCATTTGATCATTTCCAATTAGCTTACTCAGATGTTGGTTTATGGGGTGGTTATTTCGCATCTCATAATATTGCAAACTATGATGAAACCATCCATTTTGCTTTAAAGAACTGGAACAGATTCTCAACTGGTACAGTCAATGAAATTGAATTCTCAAAGGCAAAGGCTGAATTAAAATTAAAATTATTATCTGTTCCTTCATGTGCGGTTGCTCAAGCTGAATCTTTAGCAACTAAGGCTTTCGCTTTAGGTTACGTTCCATCCGAAGCTGAAGTTTCTGCAAGTGTTGACGCTGTTTCACAATCTGCAGTTACCTCATGGGCTCAAAAATACTTATATGATCAAGATATTGCTGTTGCAGGTAATGGTCAAATTGAAGCATTATTTGATTACAACAGAATCAGAAATGATATGTCTTCATTAAGATGGTAAGCAATTTAAGTAATATAAAACCTAATAACTAAAAACAAAAAACAAAAAATACAAATTCCTCCACATACGAAAATTAGATTAAATTACTTTTATTATTATTATTTTTCATGATTACGATTAAAAAAAAAACAATAACACCCTAACCTCCTTCACCCCCCCTCCTCTCTTTCTATATATATAAAATATAAATTCTTAACTTATTATTATTATTATTATTATTATTATTATCATCATCATAAAGATACTCTTTTGTACCTCTATTTATTCTTTATTCTTTATACTTAAAATTCATCACATTAATTGAACAAACAACCTGAATTTTGAAAAAACCTGAAAAAAAAGAGCTGAGACACCCTCGTTTCTTCTCCGTGGAATAAGAAACGTGCAACATGTTTTTCTTGTTTTTGTTTTCGTTTATAAATTTTAGGAACAATTTCTTTTTTTTTCTTCTGGAATACTTTTCATATCTTTTAAACCACATCACCAAATAAAATGTTTGCAAATAATGTAAGATTATCCGTTTCTCGTTTATCACGTACACAAATACGTACTTATGCAACCGGTCCATCTGGTGGTAAAACAAATCATTTCATACCGTTAGCATTATTAGGATTAACAGCAGTTGGATTAACATATTACAACATGAACAACAACTCCAAACCACCACTAGCATCCATCGATCCAACTAATTCATCTTTAAGTGCCGGTAAACCAACCTTTCCAAGCAAGGAATTTAAAGATCCAATTAATGTCGTTTTCGTACTTGGTGGTCCAGGTTCCGGTAAGGGTACACAATGTGCAAAATTAGTTAAAGATTTTAAATTCGTTCACTTAAGCGCTGGTGATTTGTTACGTGCTGAAAAAAATACCCCCGGCAGTGAATTTGGTGAGTTGATCGACCATTATATCAAAGAAGGTTTAATCGTACCTCAAGAAATCACCATTAAATTACTGAAAAATGCAATTATTAAAGAATATAATGGTGTAAATGCAAGAAATTTCTTGATTGATGGATTCCCAAGAAAAATGGATCAAGCTTTAAGTTTTGAAAATTCTGTATCTGAAGGTAAACTGGTTTTGTATTTCGAATGTCCTGAAGAAGTCATGTTGGAAAGATTACTAAATAGAGGTAAAACTTCGGGTAGATCAGATGACAATTTAGAAAGTATTAAAAAAAGATTTACAACTTTCATTCAAACAAGTATGCCTGTTGTTGAATATTTCAATGATCAAAATAAAGTTATAAAAGTCAACTGTAATGAACCAGTTGATGAAGTTTATTCTCATGTAGTTAAGCAATTTAAAGAAAAGAAAATCATTTAAAGTAAAAAAATGTATATACACATATAGATAGATAAACCTAACCTACTTAATTAATCTCTTTAATTATT
This sequence comes from Pichia scutulata, assembly GCA_030560845.1. Classification (NCBI taxonomy): domain Eukaryota; kingdom Fungi; phylum Ascomycota; class Pichiomycetes; order Pichiales; family Pichiaceae; genus Pichia; species Pichia scutulata. The sequence goes on from JAKTWB010000101.1 coordinate 76,286, forward strand.
ATTAAAAACCTTTCATCCTTGATACCCGCAAAAGGTGAAATATATTTAACTTTATCATCAATGGTTTTCATGAAATTTAATGTTCCAATAGACACCAATAATCTGTATGCGGATTCATTATTATTGATAATGTTTGGAACACTTAACAATCTGAAAACAATTGGTAATATTTTCTCTTGAAACTTTAAAAGTTGAAACTTATTAATTAATACTGAATAATTCAAAATTAATGTTGAGATGGTAATCGGTAAAAATGTTTTATCTTTTGCCAAATTTTCAAATAAATAATCTGTAAATATAATATCGAAAATATCTTCATCGATCATCATTTGCTCACCCCAATTTTTCGCAGAAAAGGTATTGTCTAAAATTCTAATAGTCATCATTTGTACCTTCGCTGGCAAATCCCTTGAGTCTAATCCACTTCTAATGATGGGGAATAACTCTTCACTGGGTTGAATTTTTGTTATAATTGCTCTTAAAATATCAAATCCAAATAATTTAGATTCATCACTCCAATGTTCAATAATTTCTAAGGCGATTTTATGAATTTTATTATAATCTTCACATAATAATAATGTTTCTAAATTTTCATTAATTTGCTTATTATATGATTGACTATCATTCAATTTTTTAAATGCAGCTAACATCTTCGGCACATCAATTTTTTCAAATGTTAAATATTTTGTCTGTGGTAAAATTCCTTTTGGTTTATTATTTGATGCAACGCTTGATCCATCTAATGTTACACCTTCAGCATTTTTCAGAATAAAATCAACAATTTGTTGTAAATATGAATATGGTAAATTATAAGTTGCTAAAAATTTTTCTGCAACGTCATAAGGGTTATCACTTATATTAACAGGTAGTTTTAATGGTGGTTTACCATCTTCAATATCAATATTAAACACATAATCATAAAATCCACCGTTATAAAATTGTTTTTGATTGGATGATGTTGAACCTTCAACCATTTGACCAATTTTGAGCCATTTGTTTTTCGACCATTGATATATTTCAATTGTATTGTTACCATTTTTAACTAATCTTGTTTCACCTTCAATTTTAGTATCATCAGAGTTTAACGAACTAACATCTGGGATTGAATTCTTATCAACATTATTTAAAGAAGACTCACTGACTGATGAAACTTCCAACTCTTTTTGGAAAAAGATTAGTTCATTTTCCTTTGCAATTCTCGTTTTTTCTTCTGTAAAAATTCTAATCAATTTATCAGATGATGCAGTTACAATATCATTGTTAGCTAAAACAATCACTTTCCAAACAGAAATACAAGGTAATATAATAACTTGAGTACATTGCATATCTTTCCAAACTCTAACTGATCTATCTTCACCACAACTAACAATATGACCATCATCAGTTAAAGCCAAGGAGTAAATAAAACTTTGATGACCTGATAAAATACCTTTATTTTCAAAAGTAACACCATCCCAAATTTTAATTGTGGAGTCGTTTGAACATGATACAAAATCACCATTTGGCAATAACAACAAATCTCGAACGACATCTTCATGAGCAATAAATTTTTTCACTTGTTTATTACCTTTCCATTTTCTAATAGTTCTATCTGCACCACAAGTAAGAAATTCATTCTTATTTAGAAATTTTGCACTCCAAACAGAGTTTTCATGACCTTTCAAATCAAAGAGTATGTCACCAGTATTTTTATCCCAAACTTTAGCAGTACAATCCCAAGATCCACTTATAATGAGGTTATCTAACGTGTCTAAAGTACAAATATTGGCTGTATGACCGATAAGACAATACTGATCAACATCAGCATCTGTGAAAACTGACTTTGGAGACGTTAAATTGATAATATTCTCATTTCCTGCACTTGCAATAAGTTTATCATCACCTGAATCATAAATTGTTAAAGCATTGATAAATTTGTTTGATTTGAAATTTATAATCGAAGAATTAAAATCCTTTGATTGATTATTTTGCGACCTGTGCCATATTCTGACAGTTGAGTCTCTTGAACCGGAGACAATTGTGTTTTCATCAATAGCAGCCAGTGTCTTGACATCATCGTCATGACCCTGAAGAGTAGTTGAAAGTGTGTACATTAATTGTTTGTCTACTTCTTGCCAAATGAAACAAAAGTTAACTCCAAAATGGATTGCCACCCGATCTTATTTTGATCTTTAATTTCTACACAATTCTAATTTCTAATTTCTAATTTTTCATTTTTTAATTTTCAAATTTTTTTCGCGTTGCATTTATTTTCACTGCCTCCTACTCAAATCACCAATACACCCATGCAACTTCTCGTGTTGTTGTCGGATTTCTCTTTTCTGTTCTAGCAACCAACATTACTAGCTATGCCTATACTGCCAAAGAGACTTGTGAAGTGGTCTCTTGTTACTGCTACCTTGTTTGGTTTGTTTTATGTCATCTCCAAATCAACCAACAATATTCCTACATTCAATGCTGACGACCTTTTTGCTACAGATTCAAAATTGGCTCAAAATGGTATTGAATACAACACTAAATTAATAACTGAATCAGAATCTTCTAATATCGTTGACTCCTCTCATGAAGGTATGACCTGGCCTGAAGTTCAAAAAGCTTTAACTTTTGATCCTTCGGTTTTCGATAATATCAAAGATAACATTGTTGATGAAAATATGGATTTTTTCAAAGAAGTTTATTCAAAGAGAATTACTGAACCTAAATTTTCAAAATTAGTTTATAATGAATACGTTGACAAGTCTGGTGCAAAGAAAGTTTTATCAAAGGACGAATATCCAAGAGCTAACGCAACTTTATTAACATTAGTTAGAAATCAAGAATTAGAAGATATTATTCATACTTTGAGACAACTGGAAGCTAATTGGAACCATAGATTTCATTATCCTTACACCTTTATCAATGATCAACCATTTAGTGATGAATTTAAGGAAACTGTTAAGAGACATACAATCAGTGATTGTTATTTTGAAATTATTCCACCTGAATTATGGGATAAACCTGATAATATTGATTTGGAAGTTGAAGCTGAAAAAATCAACAATTTAAAGCAAAAGGGTGTTCAATATATTGATAAAGTTTCTTATCACAATATGTGTAGATTCAATTCAGGTATGTTTTATCATTTAGAAAGATTAAAACAATTCAAGTGGTATTGGAGATTTGAACCTGCAACTGATTATTATTGTAATATTGATTATGATTTATTCCAATTTATGGAAGATAATAATAAAACTTATGGTTTCACAATTTCTTTGTATGATAATCCACTTACCGTTGAAACTTTATGGCCAGTTACATTAAAATTCCTCGAAAAGAACCCCCAATATGTCCATCCAAATGGTGCATTTAGATGGTTAACAGAAAACGTTCAACATCCTGATTATACTGAATTAACAGGTGGTTATTCAACTTGTCATTTCTGGTCAAATTTTGAAATTGGTAATATGGATTTCTACAGAGGTGAAGCTTATTCTAAATGGATGGACGCTTTAGAAGAAGCTGGTGGTTTCTACTATGAAAGATGGGGAGATGCACCTGTTCATTCTGTTGGTTTGGGATTATTTGAAGATAGATCTAAAATTCACTGGTTCAGAGATATAGGTTATCATCATTCTCCATATAAAAATATTCCAAATTCTGATAGATGTAGTGCACCTGAAGATTCTGGTTATTTTGCACCACCTGATGTTTACGATCAAAATTGTTTGAGTAACTGGATTAGATTGGAAATGACTAATAAAGAACTTCAATCATATTAAATTACTGAAGTATGATCAGTTGATCAACTTATTACTTAACCATTTATTATTCCTTCAAAAATATGCATGTTCCAACATTTCTTAATTTCAAAATGGTTTTTTTTTCTTGTGATTCATTTAATTTGGGAGTAATTTAACATAAGTTTAATGTAGATTCAACCATTTAACACTTTATATTATCATATATAATGTATTTTTACTAAGAACACATATTAAAAAAAAAGTCGTTAGCACTTCTTCCTAATCATAAAATAAACAATATTGCAAGCTAAAGATATTTTGAAATGCTTGATATATATAATATATTGTGTTCTAATTGTAACGTTTTCTATAATTTACAAATATTGTGATTGATTTTACTTTGTAACTTGAATTACAGCTTTTAGTATTTATGCAATGTTGAATGTATTTTAAAATAGTGAAAATTTAAACATAATTAAATTATTAGCAGCTGTATTAAGCTGTCTTTATGAAGTTCTAAAGACAGTAACCTTCATCAAGTTTATAGTTAAACTCCACAAAATCCTGTATAATAATTAATTTTTGTTTGCTTTTTTATACTGTTTGCTTTTTCAAACTGTTTACTTTTATAATTAACAGAAGTCTAAGTACGAATTGTGGTCCAATTTATATGTGTATTGCATTAAGATACTAGAGTTTAGTTTTCACCGCTTGGCAAGGCTTGTGCATATCATGCATTCACGTGATACTGTGTTTTACTTTTTATTATTTTTAAGTTAATCTTTGTGAATTGGATTGCTACCATTTATTCCACAATTAAACTAACGCATAAAATCCGTAGTATTTTGGAGGTCATAGTTGATACGATTACAATTAAGGCTTTTATTAAGGGTGGTTCTCATCTTACAAGTTTACTCAAACTCAATTTTAACAGAACACCAAAACTTGCCATATTGGGAATGCAAAGGCGAATTCTCAATCAAGATTTAAAAAGCTTCTATTGTTTTTGTAAAACTAAAATTCTGATTTGAGTGAATATTTATCCGTTTATTCAATTCGCCCACTGGTTTACACATAAGAGCTGATTATATTTTTTATTTACTACTGGGAGGTATATAGCACGGTCCAAGATTTTGCCATTCACTGATGTACAATACCTTAATTTTTTAAACTGAAAATTTCAACCCCGATGTTAAGGTTCTACTAATCGAACTATTGACTAGCCCGGTTATAAAAATAAAATTCCGTAAGAACTATGTGCCGTTTAACCTATTGTTGTAAAGCCCTTTGTTTTCGAACAAAAAAAAATAACTTTATTTCGATTTGTTACATGAATATGCCTTTGGAGCCCCAAAACGGAAATATTTTTCAGAATTTCAGGTAATTTCTGTCTGCTGGTATCCTCATTCGGTAACAGCTTTGTGCTGCTTTCCTGTTCGTCTAGCCGATGCACGTACTATTTCAATAACTTCTCTGGGTTTGACAAAATCATGAAACATTAATATTTTTGAAGATGAAACATCTTTTAATCACTTCAACTTTTAAAAATCAAAATCATTTAAAAACTATAAAGGATGTTGGAATCCTTATTTCTTAAAGTTGAACTACCAGTCAGTTTTGAGTATTGTAAACTCTTTTTTATTTTTTTTAAACTCTTTTACTAATTAAAAACAAAAAACAAACATACCCATTTAAAAACATGTTGTTTTCATTTTCAAAATTATCTTTGTTAATTACAACAGTTTTAGCAACATCAACCTCCAAACTATATGCAAGAGCAGATTCACCATTTGATGGTACTTCAATTAAAGTCACTGATGATTACAGAGTTCAAATTGATTTTCCTACAAATATTAATGATATTAAAAATCTTTATGTTGTTCAAAAGCTTCAAACAAATTATTTTTGGGACGTTGCTGGTAGTAACTTTTATGATTGTGCTTCAGAAACTGATTGCAGTTTAATTTCTTATGCAGATTGGGATTCATCAATTGATCAATTTTTTCAAGCTGGTGGTATCCTTCATATAAATCCAGCTTCTGGTCATTTTATCAGATTTCAGACTGCTCCACTTGCTTATCCAGAGTATGGTGCTTTTGATACTGCTTGGACACTATATTACTATCCGACCCCCGGTGGCCACTCTTCTGGATCATTAGAAATTCCAATTTACAGACTTGCTTCCGAATCTAGTACTGATTATACCTGGTTACCCACTGAAATTTGTAATTATGGGGTATGTGAGCAAACTAGCTATCCAGAGCAATTAAGTGTTTATACCACTGAAGTTAATGGTGCCAATGTTGTTACAACTACACATTTACCAATTGAATTTGAAAAGGCTGAAATTCAAACTGCTTTAACTCTTACAACTATGTACAGGCATGGTTCTGCAGTTGTTGTTGAAACATATTGTCCGCTTACTGATACAAAATTAACGACTTCATCTACTACATCTACTATAACCACCCCTGTTACAAATTGCCTTGGTCAAATTGAATCTGCCACATGTACAACCGGTACAACCGTTGTCGTTTTTGCAGACACTTTCACAGTTCTGACTACTACTTCTTGTACTGCTCCATCAGATTTAACTGGTTCATTCATCAACACACCATCAGAAACAACTTACTCTGATGCTACCATTACAACCGTTCTTACCGTTTCAAATGCAATCGTACCAAGCTTCGTTTGTCCAGTTTCATCCTCAACTTCATCCTCATCCTCATCATTCTTATCATCATTATCGTCCTCGTCCTTGTCCTTGTCCTCTTCCTCTTCCTTAAACTTATCATCAACCTCTTCATCGTCAACCTCATCATTATCTTCATCGTCATCATCTTCTCTATCATTATCATCCTTATCATCACCACCACCTGCGGCATCATCATCTCCAACATCTTCACCATCATCACCATCATCAACCTATTCATCATCATCATCATCATCATCCGTATCATCACCATCATCAACCTATTCATCATCATCATCATCATCATCATCATCATCATCATCATCATCATCATCATCATCATCATCATCCGTATCATCATTATCGTCCTCATCATCCTCATCATCCTCATCATCCTCATCATCCTCATCATCCTCATCATCCTCATCATCCTCATCATCCTCATCATCCTCATCATCCTCATCATCCTCATCATCTCCAACATCTGCGTCATCATCGACAACCTATTCATCATCACCATTATCATCCTCATCATCCTCATCATCCTCATCATCCTCATCATCCTCATCATCCTCATCATCTCCAACATCTGCGTCATCATCGACAACCTATTCATCCTCATCATCATCATCCGTATCATCATTTTTATCATCATCCTCATCATCCTTATTCTCATCATCCTCATCATTATCATTAACATCTTCTTCGATATCATCATCATATTCCTCTTCTATGACACCACTAGTCACATCCTCATCTTCAGCTCCACCGACTTCAATTACCACTTTCATTACAGACTGCTCAGGACTAACGCAATCTGTTACTTGCACAACTGGTACCACTTTAGTTACTATTTCAGACTCTTCAGTTGTTGTTCTAACCACATCTTGTGCTTTCCCGGCTGACATCACCAATTTAACAGGTTCATTTGTCAACACCCCATCTGAAACCACATATACCGATGCGATAACCACTACTGTACTTACTGTTTCCAATGGAATCGTTCCAAGCTTTGTTTGTCCAGTTTCATCTTCTTCATCAATGTCAGTTACTACATCTTCGTCTGCACCAGTGACTGAATCATCTTCATCAATTGCACCACATTCCTCATCCTTATCATTTTCAGCTCCACCAACCTTAATTACCACTTTCATTACAGACTGCTCAGGACTAACGCAATCTGTTACTTGCACAACTGGTACCACTTTAGTTACTATTTCAGACTCTTCAGTTGTTGTTCTAACCACATCTTGTGCTTTCCCGACTGACATCACCAGTTTAACAGGTTCATTTGTCAACACCCCATCTGAAACCACATATACCAATGCAATAGCCACTATTGTAATTACTGTTTCCAATGGAATCGTCCCAAGTTTTGCTTGCCCAACACCATCATCAGCATCTATCCCACCAGTTTCTCCATCCATTATTACTACCAAATCAACCACTACAGTTGTCACTACTCATTGCTCTGATGACAAATGTACTGATTCATTAACACCACCATCTTCATCATCTTCTTCATTACCATCTTCATCGTCATCTTTATCATCTTCTTCATTACCATCTTCATCGTCATCTTCATCATCTTCTTTATCATCTTTATCATCTTTATCATCTTCTTCATCATCCACATCGTCATTATCACTTTTATCATCACCGTCATCATCATATTCTTCATTATCTTCATCATCATCCCCATCCTCATTATCACTTTCATCATCACTTTCATCTGCTTCAACTGTTCTATCAACTTTTAAGACGGTTTCACCGTCCTCAGAACCTATTCTATCGACATCACCAGCACCCGTTACGCCATCATCTTTAGTATCAGTTATACCAACTACTGAATCAATTGGTTCGTTTACACTTGCTTCCTCCAGTGCACAACCATCCACTGAAAAATCATATACTGAATCATCATCCAGTGAACAGTTATCCACTGAACAACCATCCAACCCAGTCATTGCAACCACAACTTCACCTGTTCCAACTACTGTGTCAATTACTGTTACTGCAGTAACTATCGTTTCAAGTACTTCCTCTTCAACTGCAGCTGTTTCAGAAGATACTACATTTACTTTTGACGGTGCAGCAAATGCAGCTTCTTTCAACTTGGGAACAAGCTTCAGTTTTATCTTTGGTGCTATGATGCTATCAATTTAAAATACCAAGTTCTCTTAGACTATTTTATCAAATCTATTTTTTTTTGCATAAACATAACCATTCTCCACTACAATATTAAAATCTTTATTCGTTCGTTTTCTTGATAAGTTTTTATATCCGTTTTTTTATGTAAAATTTTGAAATAACCATCACTAACTAGGTGATTGTATTCCTGGATTCTTGCTTCAATTCATTGTCCTTCGTAATTTGCTTCAATCACGCACTATATGTCAATTCTTGCGTAATTTTTTCCGTTTTTTTTCTCAAATGCACACTGGCGGCTTTCTCACCATACTTCCGAATTAGGTAACTTGTTTCAGATGTGTCAACATTTTATGCTCGATCCATGTTGACAGCCTCAACAACAACCCCTTTAACAAGTTCATCACCACACCCGTCTTTTAAAAAAAGTTTAACTCGGTTTAACAACAACAAATTTTATTGCTATACTATTTTCCACACTATTATCGTTTCTCATGGAGACGTCAACAAGACATAGTCAAATAAGTAGAGCAAGTCTATGTAATATGTCAATACCTCTACACCATAGACAATCAAAACTTCATTTACTAGACAGTACGACAATGACCTCTTTTCCATCTCCTCAAATGACTGCAGATACTCCCATGATGGATACTGCTTCAAAAGAGGGTAGACCAACTTCATTTATTTCTACTAATTCAGATAATCACTTAGATTCTACTTTCCATGACCATCGACTACAAAAAGAAGGAGAATTACCAATAAATACCCATACATTTTTAACTTCTTTTATTAGTAAAGCAAAACATAACTTATCATATTCTAAATCAACCCCATATTTATCAACAACCAATAATTTTGATATAAATATGCAACTAAACGGAGTTTATAAATTTAAATCTTCAGTTCCTGATTCAATCATGACAAATAACTTAATAAGTACATCTAAATTCACTACTCCTCCATCATCATATGATCATAATAGTCCATATTATGATTTTCGATTGGTTCTAGAAAACCCAGAAAATAAATCAATAGATTTAAGAAACACAGACACTACAACTAAAGATTACGATCTAAAACAAGAACAAGATTCAGAACAATATCAACAAACAGATCACCAACAAGAACAATTTAAGCCATCTATTGAAATAAGTGATATGTATATCAAATCAATATATGATGATATATATATGAAAAGCAAAATAAAAACAGAAATCAAATGCATTACCTGTGATTTACCAGTATTCGATAATGAAAAATACATCAACAAATTGTTGGAATGTCATGACATTATCTGTGAATCATGTATGAATAATAACAGCAATAATTCTAACATTTATCAAAAAGGAATTTCACGAATCCGTGACGATTCATCAACTTTGGATATGTACACATCACGAAACGAAACAGACAATACAATACAAATTCATTTAGATACAACTATTCGAAGTGACGATGATTTAACAGTAGAACCGCAAAGAATCGTCAACTCTTTTAATTTTGCAAGTATTAATGACAGCTACAATGATACCAAGATTAATGCCAGTTACAAACCAACCAAATTTGAACACATTATTCGAAATCTAAAAAAAATTGAAAGTCACGATTTAAAAGTAAGACAATCGATTGCTGATTTTAGAAGTTCAAACAATACCAAGAATAATACTTTTGTTAGCGATGAAAAAACAACACTTTGGAACTTTTTTAGAAGGAAATTCATCAATTTTGACTAGCCATTTGTATTTTATTGATATTCCCGATAAATGAAACACTTTTAGATAACCGAGGTTAACCAGTAAATTGACGCTATAAAGATTTGCTAAACCTAGCACAAATTAAATTAAGTGTAATACATTAAAATAATGAGTGATAAAACCGTAGACAAAAAAATTTAAACCATGATCACTAGAACCCATCGAGTAAGAACCTACTGAATTGAAGGATTTTTATTGAAGAGCATTCAGCTTTTACATTACATTACCAGTTCTGGGGACACTAACATAGATGCATCTAATGATTCAGATTTATAAGCATCGTTGAAACCAGCAACAAAATCAATTTTATATTTAGATAATAAACTGCAAACCATGATTTTGAGTTCAATCATTGCAAACTTCAATCCAACACACATCCTTGCTCCAGATCCAAAACTCATTAAGTTGTCTTACATTGATTTCAACTGTTCATTGTTTACATATATATATTTTTCAAGAATAAATGAATCAGGGTTTAAAAAGCTGCATGATCATTATGTAAACTATATGGTTGCATGACAACAACTGTATCCTTAATAATTTTTACTCTTGGTGTCTGTGAATTACGATTGCAAATCAATACACTAGCTGGAACAACCCTTGGTTCTAGGTCATGTCCAGGTGTATATACTTTGAGAAATTTTAAGATAAGTGCATTGGTTTACGGTAATTTAGTCACATCATCAAATAACTTATAAACAAAAGATTCAAAATTAGAAGGTTGAATCTGTTTACCATCACTCAAATTGTTCAAAATTTTAGGTTAAATTTTTGATTGAATAGTTGAATTTTTGGCAAGTTCATAAAACAAAAATAAAAGTGATGTACTGACGCTAACATGTCCAGCTGCAATGAAATCATAAATCTCAGATTTTGTTTTATTTATGCTATTAAATGTAGGGGATTTGTTAACAATTTTATGGTTTGATTTATCAGACTCGTAATAAACATTATTTAAATTACTTTCCAAATCATTATCATTTCAAATTTTCAAAGGACTTATCAAATGGCTTCTCGACATAATCAAAACATCTTTGAGACGCACTAGCAATTTGTTCAGTCTTTACATAACTTACATATTAAATGATTAATATATTCGTTGATAAATTGCATGTAAATACTTGTCAATGCATTGAGAGCTTAAATATGAATCATGAGCAGATTGTAATAATTGAATCGTTTCATGAATCTGATAAATTATCACCATTCAATTCATTTAGTTAATTCAAATAATTTCATTTGATTTGAAAACTATTGAAATCAAGTCTCATTCTTGTCTTTTTATTAAAAAACTTACTTGTCTTAGAGTGGTATGCTTGTATTGTTATTTATATTAATGGTATACTGTCTCACAGTTTGTTTAGTCGTAGTAACTTTTTACGTCTTTACTGGTTCACAAAAGTTAAGTACTCTAAATTTCAAATATATTATAGTCTCAACGTAAAATGATGTTGTTTCCAAGTCACAATTGATACATATTAATAATCAAAACTATCATTGGTATCGAATATCATATCATCTATATGTTTTAGACTTTTTCATTTTATCAATCTTTTGACCTTGTAAAATGCTGGACCTATAAGTACTCAAACCAAAATTCACCTTGTACGTAAAAAAAAATTAAATTAATTCTTTAACCTGATTGAGACTTTATTAACAATGTTACCTCTATTGTTTAACTTGTATTTCTAAAAAGACAGAAGTGTTTCGTTAAACTCCTTTAACGATGCACTGAACTAATTGAAACATTCCGTAAACCACCACATTTTTATCCGTGCACCACAAAAGCTGTCCCGGTTTTTGTAAGTTTCATTTTCACCTTTCAACAGTTTTACTTTTCATTCTTAAATATTTATTTCTACTTGTTTCTTACTTGTTTCATAGAAAAACTCGTGTTTTCTTCACTAATCAAGCTTCTTGTGACCATTGGAGTATGACTAAATATAATTCCAAACAACAGAGTCAAGAAAAACAATCATCCCATCCCTATTATGCCTCGTCTTCAGCTAATAAATCCGGTTTGTTTTCTAGAATAAAAGGGTTTTTCAATAATTCTGAAAATGAACAAAACTCCACATCATCAAATGAACTGCAACAGTCAGATTTAACTAAAGAACAAATAAGAGAAAATAAAAGAAAAACCTATAATTTTGATAATGTCAATGTATCAACAATTGATTTATCAGTTCATTCGAATTTATCTTTCACATCAAAAAATCCGAATGACACATTATCTGAATTTTTTAATAGAAAAGGTAACCAACCATTAAATGATATTGAGGTTGAAGGTGTTATGAGTTTAATTAAAAAATCTCAGTCACAAAATTCAAGAGCTCCAAGTCGAAATAGTAGTTTTATGTTTAACCCCAATATGGATTCAAAATTACATGGACTTTCATCATTTAATGATATGAATAATACAACTGTTTTAAGATCCGCTTCAAACAATTTACCAAAACCTGTTAATATAAAGACTCCCACTTTTGTATCAAGATCAAATACGGGCAATGTCTATAATTCCAGTCGGTTAAATAATTCCATTAATATGTCAAATAACAGTATTAATACATCAAAATCTTTTATGAATACAAGTGGTATTCGAAAGAAAAGGATTGTAAATTATTCAGCTTTAGAATCCCCTTATAAATTAAAAAGTCATTCTCCACTAACTGCATATCTTGAAAAAAAGAAAAAGTTAGAAAAGGAATCAATTTTAAATGCTAAACCAATAATTAGTTCTACTACAACGAAACCCGATAGAGTATATAAAGGGGGTAAAATTGATTTATCAAAAATGGAAGATGATGATGCTGAAGATAATGAAGAAGTAATTGAAGTTCCAGCTAAGAAAACATTAAGCAAAACAGCAAGTAAAGTTTTAGATATTTTAAACTTTGAAGAATCTGCTGAAACTAAAAGTAAACCAAACACAAAAGAAAATGATATCGAAGAAAAGAAAAAGCATGAAATAATCACTATTGATGATGATGAATTAGGAGAAGGTACGAAAACTAAAAAATCAATACTTACAGATAAACCGAAACCAAATCCTGTACTTTCAACAACACCAAAGTTTAACTTTAGTACTAAACCAAATGCATCTAAAAATGCATCGATTTCTTCAATTACAAAGAAAGAACCAACATTTAATTTTAGCACAACGAAAAATGAATCACAAACATTACCATTTAATTCAAAATCTAAATCACCAGTTAAACAAGACACAATACCAATCATTCCAAAATCAACTCCAACATCAACGCCATCTTCAACTTCATTTACATTTTCAAAATTGCCAATCGATAATAGTAAACCTGCCATTGCTGCACTTTTTAATAACAGTGTACCTACACGATCACAGACTACAAATTCAAACATAGAAAAGACAGATTCTTTTGCCTTCCCAGCAGTTAAATCACCGGTCAAGGAAAATAAATTAAATAATAATGGTACATTAAATGGAGAAATAATTAAGGCTGATATCAATGAAAAGAAGGAAGTTATATTTGAATTTACATTCCCATCTGTTAGTCCATTATCACCAATGATTAAAGTTCCTGGTGATAATGAATCTAAATTTTATGATGATGTTTTTAATTTTTAATTAGCTAATTGTGAATGTATTAACTTTTATAATTTTAAAACCTAAAAGTCGAATTCGAAAACTAATATTACCGTAGAACATAAATTAATGGTTCAAACACTAAATCTGAAATTAAAAATCATAAACCTTTTTGATATTGCTGAGCATTATAAATATCTACTTCGGATATGGTTAGCGTCTTGTAACCTTTGATATCTAAAGTTATAATATTCGCAAAAGCTGATTTAGATGTAGTAATAAATGAGTAGTATAAATGTTCGTTCTATATAAATCTATAATAACAATTGGATCCTATCAACTGGTACACCTGAGTTCCGGCGATTGGTCGACTCTAATTCTGATAAATCTCAGCATCCTACAACACTCCTCTTCCTCAGTGTAACATAATAAGTATGAGAATGCAAAGTTTATTCATGTCATTTGATCAGAAATGAAAAACACTCATTGGAAGTCACAAACGGAAATATTTGACTTAGAAATATTTGTTTGTATTGTTTAATACTAAAGAAAAGGATTTCAATGCAAGTGTTGTCAAATCAACTAGGATTGACGGTTTGAAGGCCGATGTAAAATTCTTCGTAGATCTAGGTTAAATTTTATTATACGGTTTTTCAATCAAAAAATTTATACCACTTTTATTTGGAATGGTAGAATTGTTTTAAGATTTCTCTTCCTCTACCAAAAGTTGACATGAAATCCGCTATTGATCTCATTGGAGATTCAGTGTTGCTAACATGGACAATGGTGTCATAAATTGTAAGTGGCTTCAAGAGTTTTTGCCGTTGGAATATCTGGATTAGAAAAGGCCACCCAGCTTGGTTCATATTGAACTGGTTCAGCAACTTCTTTAAATTAATATTCACTCTCTCCACCTTACTATTGGATTGTGCATAAAATGCACTACTGTGTTGCCAGTCCAAGTACATTTCCTAAACATAGCCTTTTGTCTCAGTATTTACAAAAAGAGTATCATTATCTGAAACAATAACACCAGGTGTTTGAAACAACAATAGTATTTTGGAAGGAACTCTAATGATCGTTCTACTATCTTGTGTAACAATTGGAAGTTCATAAAAATAACCACTCACATATTGAACAGCAATTAAAACATATCTTTGAGGTTTCATTGTAGTTGCATTTCATCATCATGGCATGGAGTAACAAAGTTGATATGCCAAACTTCACCGAATTTAGGAGTTACACATAACCGCCGAGAATTGTTGGAAACGTGGAAATAAATCACAAGTTGTGCAGTTTTCTACCACTTCATTGGCCAATGTTTGAGCTTGAGCATTGAGAATTCTACGTTTGACCTTTAAATTTTTGTAACAAATTTGGAGTATCATGATATTTCTTATGTTCTACTTCAAAAAAAATTCTCCGTTTCATTAATCGTAATCACCTTTAACACAGTTTAACCACCAAAAAAACTTTATTTTTAAGCTATAAAAAATCCCACGTCATTGGTTTCAGTTGTCATTTTCGTTGTTTGTTGTTTCACCTCTGGTAGTTTGTAATTATAGCTTAAAACCCCTGAATACCAGCATTTTGAATATTGAATTCTCGTTTCTAACTTTTTCAACGTTTTCGTTTTTTCAGTTTTTCCATCTCCGTAAATCAACATCGACAAAAGACACTTGACGAATCACCAAAATCATTGATATTTCACTTCATTATGCACGAATGTTAATAATGGCTCCTCACGATGAAACCGATGACGCAGATGATTTTTATCCAGGAAAAAGAAACAGAACCAATTTGCGTAAGAAGAAGAAAAATGCGATTCTATCTGCACCTGAAGGTATACCTTTGAAAGAAGCCTTAAAAATGAATGGAATCCATAAAAAGCCACTATATCAAAAATCAACACAAGCGGAAAGAAAAGAGAGATACAACTTAGATGAAGAATTAGATTTGTACAGTGATAGTGATGAAAGTTATGAAAGAATCCCTCCAAAATCTGCAGTTGGCTCAGCTGTTGGTAGTCGTAGTGGTGGTACTGGTGTTTTTGCGAAACAGAATCGCAGTTTACCTTCACAATTGGAAATGTTTGGTGGTTCTAGTGGTGACAGTTTTAGTAGTAATAATTTTGGCAATAATAGTAAGAGAAGTGGTAGAAATGATTATGGCAAGAATAATGGTAATAGTTATAGTGGTAAGCATAGTAAATCATATAGACCATTCAATACATCAAATGAATCAAAACCAGCCGGCCTAACCCAAACACAAACAAAACCAGCTGCGTCTACATCTGCACCTGTGACACGTGCCACTACTGCCGACACAAGTGCAGCATCCATACCTTCACCACCATCAAATTTAGGTAGTGAAAGTCCAGAAATGATTGCATTAATGAAAGGATTGAAGAAGAAAGCTACTAAGATACTGCATAAAAAATTAGGTAAGAAGATTGCAAATAAATTAATTGATGGTATGGATTTTGTTACATTGATAAGAACTGCTGATTTAATTGAAGACGATAGTGAAGATGATAGTGAAGATGATAGTGAAGAT
Source organism: Pichia scutulata (assembly GCA_030560845.1). Lineage (NCBI taxonomy): Eukaryota > Fungi > Ascomycota > Pichiomycetes > Pichiales > Pichiaceae > Pichia > Pichia scutulata. The sequence continues at coordinate 92,720 of JAKTWB010000101.1, forward strand.
GATAGTGAAGATGATAGTGAAGAAGACAGTGATAGTGATGAGTACAAGAAGAAAAGGAAGACTAAAAGTAGATCCAAGAGTAAGAAGAGCAAAATTAAATTCAAAAGTAAGAAGAAGAGTAGGTACTCAGACAGTGAATCCGAAAGTGAAGAAAGTTCATCGGATAGTGAAGCTGAAAGAAGAAGAAGGAGAAAAAGTAAAAGGAAGAGTAAGAAAAGAAGAAATAAATATGAATATGACAGTTCATCAGAAAGTGATAGTGAATCAGAATCAGAAAGTGAATCAGAATCAGAAAGTGAATCAGAATCAAGTTCAAGCTCCGATTCGGATTCTGCTTATTATAGAAAAAAGAAGAAGCATCCAAAGAGAAAATCTAAATTTTTCAAATCTAAAGATAGAAAGAAAAAATTGATTAAGGGGATGTCTGAACTTAAAATTGGATCTTCAGATACTGAAAATGAAAGTGACTTGCAATCCAATAATAAACAAAAGCAAATTACGTATGAAGAAGAAAATACCAGTGCTAAAAAATTTAAATCAAAGCCAAATCCAATTGATAGCGATTCTGAGAATTTCAGTAGTTATGATAGAAAGCCAAGGTCAAAATCCAAATCTTCTAAATCTAGATCAAGGCCTAATCCAGTTGATAATAGCGATTCTTCTGAAGACTTCAGTGATTATGATAGGAAACCAAAATCAAAATCAAAATCAAACTCAAAATCTGATAAATCTAAATCCAAACCAAATCCGATGAATAGTGATTCAGAAAATTTTAGTGATGATTTGGATCGTAAAAAATCAAAAAATAAATCAAAACCTAATCCAATGGATTCTTATAGTGAAGGAGACAGTGAAGAAAGTGATGACGGCGGTGATTTTTATTCGAAAAAGTATAAAAAGCATTAAGTAAGATATGGTTTTTTATTCAATTTAACAGATTTCTAATTAAAAAACGACACAACGGTATATAGTAAAAAGGGTAGATATAATGGCATAAAAGTAAAGTAGGAAAGACCTCGACAAAAAAAGCAAATGTAAATAATAAGCGTAAAGGTATATGTAGTAAAATGAGAGAATTATAATTGGAAAATAGATTAATCAGCATAAACAACTGATAAACCTTCTTGGATTGTTGTTGCAGCAAGAGTACCATCAGATGAAAACATTTCACCAAACATGATTGATCTATTCTCACCAGCTTTGATATTTTTGATATTATAGTTGAAAAAGCTAGAAGTATCAATTTCATTGTTGAAATAGATTGTGTGGTCTAAAGAAACAGAAAATTTGGTAGTAAACATTTCATGTAAATTAAGCCTCATATTTGCACTTAAATAGAAATAGTCTGATATATAAGCAATTGAAACCCAGTTGAAAATTGAAGGATTTTTCAAAATTTCTTTATTTTTAACCCAATATCTTAAAGTTCTTTCAGAAGTTTGTAAATTAACTTCATCCTTGGAGATTTTATCAGAATCAAACATATCGAGTGGTAATTTCCAAATACAAGGTTCTCTATTGTAACAGTTTATAACTTCATTTTCACAATTGGCACCCTTTAAGTATTCCAAATGTTTTTTATTCATTGATCTTTTAGACCAAATTTTGAACAGATCAGTTTGAGAATACATATCATCAGGATGATCGATATCTTTACCAATAATTGGTGCAGATCTATGATGATCTAATTGACCATCCAGATTTGAAGCAGAACCTAGTAATTTATAAGCTTGTAAGGAAACAACTGCTCTGAAGATTAATTTATCATTTTGAAATAAATTGATTTCTTGAGTTGTATAATTTTTACCATCTTTTAAAGTGGTAACTTTATAAAACAATTGAGGAGTTGGCTGAGCCGCATGAAGGAAATGACAATGAATTGAAACTGGTTTCCAAGATTTTTCCAAAGTGTTTGAATAAAGCAAAGCAGCAAGGATTGATTGGGCGGCCATGGTACCACCAAACAAGCCTCTACCTCTATAAGGGATGAATAATTCGGATTTATTGACAAACGTATCATTTGAAATTTGGGTTAAGTCTAACAATGATTCAAGAGAAGACTCTTTGATTGGGTCAGAAGAAGGGTATTGGAACTCGGAAAGGTTAGCGATATCTAGATCGATGTTACCATCATTGTTTATGGAAAGAGAAGTATTTGAAGAGCTCAGGTCAGAAGATGAGTTTGAAAGTGTTGTGGAGACGTTAGAATATAGCTTAGCGAGATTATTATGAGTCAGTTGCATTCGATTAGTACGGATGTGACTGAGGTGGGAACGCAGACGATAACGAAGGAGAGAAAGGGACATCACGAAAAGCAGGTAAACAGGAAATGGCAAAAGTAGGAAATATGTGTCTTTTATAGATCAGACGGGGAGATAGCAAAACGTGAAGTCCGAAAGGCCAGAACAGGGGGAGGGAGTGGTTCTTGGATTTTAAAGCGGAGAACGTGGTGCTGTTTCAAAAATTAAAACACATGCGCGATAAGCGGCCGCGTCGATCGACTGCGTTTGTTTATCTATTACCCTTTCCACTACTTTCTACTACTATAATACTATAATACTATGCTATTTACAAACTGTCTACTCTCTTCTTAAAAAGGCTTGATATGCATCGTTGGATATATTAACCTGTCCAACACTCTTCAAGTGTTTCTTACCTTCCTTTTGTTTCACTAATAACTTCTTACGTCTACTGATATCACTGGCATGTAATTTGGCTAAAACATCCTTACGTCTTGCCTTAATGGTTTCTCTTGCTACAATTCTTCCATTTGCTCTTGCTTGAATAACAACTTCGAATTGTTGTATGCGTAAAAATTCCTTTAACCTTTTAACAAATTCACGTCCATTTTTCTCTATTTGGGATTTATGTAATACCGTACTTAATGCATCAATACTTTCTCCATTTACTAATAATTCCATTTTATATATATCACTTGGATGGTATCCTCCATCATCATAATCTAATGAGGCATAACCTCTTGTAACACCTTTCAATTTACCAAAAAAATCATCAATCAAATGTGCTGTTGGAATTAAATATTTCATCAACGTTTGTCCATTACTTAAATATTGAATTTCCTTTTGAATACCTCGATTATTTTCACATAATGTCATAACTACTCCTGTGTATTCTTTGGGGAATGTCATTAATGTTTCAACAAATGGTTCACATAATTCAACAACTTGACTTTTCTTTGTTCCATCTGGGAAATCGTCAGGATTCGAAATAATTTTCTCTTCACCACCTTTAAATATAACCTTATATGGAACTGTTGGTGCAGTAATAATTAAATTTTTACCATGCTCTTTCTCTAATCTCTCCTTAAAAATAGATGCATGTAATGATCCTAAAAATCCTAATTTCCAACCTTGACCTAAAGCATTAGATGTTGTTCTTTGGAAGACAACACTTCTATCATTAAGAAACAAATGTTGTAAACTTTCTTCCATTTTCTTGAAATCTGTTCCATCGGCTGGAAATGCACCAACAAAAACCATTGGTTTCGGTTCTTCAAATCCAACCAATGGTTCAACTTTACTACCAACTTTACGTAATGTATCACCAACGTAAACTTTATTTGGATCTTTAAAACCTGGTATAATATATGCAACTTGTCCAGCAACTAATTTTGGTAATGGTGTACGATCTGGATACATAATACCAACTTCTTTGACTTCGAATTTTTCATTTGTTTTAGAAAATTCAACTTTATCACCCTTTTTAATTGATCCATCAACAATATTGACTAACATAATAACCCCAACATATGCATCATACCAAGAATCGACAATCTGTGCCCTTAATTCACTATCTCTATTATATTTTTCAACTGGAGGAGATTCAATGTTTTCAATAATTTTAGGTAAAATGTATTCAACATTTAATCCAGTTTTGGCACTGACATGAATAATATCATCTCTTAATAATTCAAAAGTTTCTTCAATTTGATCTTCAGCTCTTCCAATATCTGCAGTATCTAAATCGATTTTATTAATAATTGGTAGTAAGTGCAAGTTCATTGAATATGCAAGATAAAAATTTGCAACTGTTTGTGCCTTTATTCCTTCACTTGCATCAACTAATAACAATGCACCTTGACATGATGCATACGATCTAATAACTTCTAATCTAAAATCCACATGACCTGGTGAATCAACCAAATGAAACATATAATCTTCACCTTTATAATGATAAATCATTGAAACAGTTTGTGCTTTAACTGTAATACCTCTCTCTCTTTCGACATCCAATTTATCTAAAACTTGTTTGTTATCAATTGTTGGATTCACGACACCGGTAATTTCTAACAATCTATCACTTAATGTTGATTTACCATGGTCAATATGTGCAACAATTATAAAATTCCTATAATTTTTCAACGGAATTTTACTAATTCTTTCATATAATTGTTCACTATTTAAAATTGGTGTTGGATTATTTTTTTTATCAAGTTCATAATTAACATATCCTTTATATTCTTCTGATCCTGGTGTGAAAGGAACGGCACTATAAAATCGACATGATCGTATAAATCGATTAGATCTGATGGATGTTTGAATAGCACTCCTCAGTGCCCACATTGTTTGACTAAAAAGAAAGATGCTTTTAAAAAGTTGGGAAAAAAAATCAACATGTTTTGAAATTTTCATGATTTGATGAAAAAAAAAATTACTGCTTGTATGTCAAGAATAAATAATAAATAACTAGTTATTATTTTACATTATAACATTGGTTAAAAACTAACAGATTTTATAAACATATACTATACATAAATTAAAATCAAGCATCTTGTTCGGCTTGATATTTTAATACAACAACAACAGAATCACCTCTAAGAAACATCTTTGACACAAACCTTTCTCGAAGTAATTTTGAATTAGATTTGGATTTATCATTTGAATTTCCACTGGCGTTGGTTTCATACCAAAATTCTTTCACATCAATAAGAATCATATTGCAATGTCTATCAAATGCTTTAACGGTAGCTATCAATTTATGGTTATTTCTTAACGATATAAGCACAGTATTATTGTTTTGAACTGCTTGTGATAAAATTCGTAATGGACCATTAGTAAATTCATAATCTTCTTGATCTTGAAGCTGCTGTTGTGATAATTCTGAACGTGGTTTGCTAGAAGCGTCCATTATAAGTGATTTTGTCTTTGAGATACCGAAGAAATGAAAAAGAAGAACGTGTCTATTAGGTGTAAAAACCGTCAAATCCTGTGTACTTTGTAAAAAAATCCAACTCGCTCCTGCAAGTTCCAAATGTAAGCATCAATCCAATCAATCCAATTAATTCATTTGAACCACCTATTTGTTTTTACGTATTATTCAGCACACCTTCTATATGTTTATACATCATAGAGTCTATTCATCAACAATGCGTCGTTTACCTAACAGTTTAGTTAGAAAATCATTCCGAAATATACATACGTCAAAATTATTACGATATTCGATAATCAACACCAATAAAGATAATAACAATAAGGGTGATGCTAGTTCTACGAATTCAAACATTATAAGTACATTAGGAGATATAAATAAAGATAATTTTTTAAATGGTTCGTTATTATCAAAAGAAACTACTAAGAAGGAACCAATTATATCAGGAAAAGTATCAGATTTATCTAAAGATTCATTGATAAAGGCGAAATTACAACAACAATTACAAACACAAGTTAAAGGTACACCAATAAATTCCAATACGTTACCAGATTCACAGAATATAGAACCAGAGGAAAAAAATGATTCAAATATGTTACAATTTGATAATGGTGATAAAATACGATTAGAATCATTTTTTGATAGTTATAAAGTTGTAAAAGATTTTAAAAAATCGGGATTTTCTAATGATGAATCTATAATATTAATGAAATACACATATCATTTATTAGAAGAGAAATTGAATTGGCTTAATAAAAATTATTCACCAAAGGTTGAATTAGAGAATGAAGCTTATCTTTTCGAAGCTGCACATAGTGAACTAATATTTGAAGTTACGAATTCCAGGGAAATTTCATTAATGAATCTGACTAATGCCATGATCATTTTGAAGAGGGGGTTTAATAATTTAGATGATGAAACAATTGCACAAATTAAACTTAATGACGATATAATTAAATTAGAATTAAATTTATTTAAACATGAGAACAATCTACATCAGAAGAGGCTTAATTTGAAGAACTCAGATTTAAATAGTAGAATTTTAAGTGATATGGTTTCAGTCCTAAAATCTGAGATTGAAACTTTCAGATGGCAATTAACAAGAGCTGGAATTGTGTCGATTATGATTATGGCAGTGTCAATTATTGGTGTTTGGAATGTTACTAAAAGGTTAGCTGAATTTGAAGCGGAATCTAAATCTACAATAAATGGGCCTCTGCTAACGCCTGTTCATGAACAAACAGATGAAGAATCCCATGATTATGAAGCTGATTGGGACGAACGAGTTCAATTGTAGAGTAGGTATCTCACTGGACACATCGCTAAAAGTTGCAGTTTAGAATTTTCCCACGTCGCTAAAACTTTCCATTGGAGATTTTCCCTGCAGTTGGCTATAGTTCATTTTATCAGTGGTCGAATCGATATTTAAGTAAAGTCATCCCCCGCCTCCACACAGATATGAAACTTTTTCTGTATCTTTTTCTTTCTTTAAGTAGTACATATAACTAACAATGATTTCAAGAAACTATAAAACCTTACGTTCTATGTCAAGAACAATCAAACCAACAAGATTCACACCAAGATTATTAACACCGTTGATTAAAACTTCAATTAGAACACATGCACAATTAGCACATTTTGAATCACCAAAACATATAACCAATGAACCAATCAAGTTATTCACGGAAAAGGACAGCAAGGATTGGGAATTACTAAAATATGAAATTGATAATTATGTTAATAATCCACAAAAAATCCCGTTAGTTATCAATGGTGAAAAAATAGACACCGAACGTGAGTTCAAACCAATGATTAATCCAGCAAACATCCATCAATCGTTGGGTGTATATGCACAAGCAACATCCGCAGATGTACAACAGGCAATCAAAGCATCGATGGACGCCAAGAAAGTGTGGTCAAACATGACATTTGCAGACAGATCGGCGATTTTCCTCAAGGCATCCGAATTAATATCAACTAAATACAGATATAAAATGTTAGCAGCTACAATGTTATGTCAAGGTAAGAATGTGTTTCAGGGTGAGATTGACTGTATTGGAGAATTGATTGATTTTTTCAGATTCAATGTAAAATATGCATCTGAGTTATATAAAAGTCAACCAATTGAATCAAGTACGGGAGTTTGGAATAGAACTGAATACAGACCATTGGAAGGATTTGTTTATGCAATTACGCCGTTTAATTTCACTGCTATTGCCGGTGGATTGATTGGTGCGCCTGCTATAATGGGTAATACGGTTGTTTGGAAACCGTCCGATTCTGCAATCCTATCCAATTATTTGTTATTAGAAATTTTGGAAGAAGCAGGCATGCCAGCAGGAGTCATTAATTTCATACCTGGTAATCCGATTGATATTTCCAAAGAGGTTTTAAATGATTTCAATTTCAGTGCATTGCATTTCACGGGATCGACTAAAGTGTTTTCGTCCATTTGGGGGAAAATTGCAGAAAACGTCGGATTGGGTAAATATAGAGAATTCCCTAGGATTGTTGGTGAAACAGGTGGTAAGAACTTCCATTTGGTTGATAAAAGTGCAAATTTAGAAAATGCGGTTTTTAATACAATCAGAGGTGCGTTTGAGTATCAAGGTCAAAAATGTTCGGCAACGTCAAGAGCTTATGTGAGTAAATCAATATGGCCAGAGTTCAAAGAATTGTTAGTTAAGACTGCGAATTCTATTGATCCAACCAATTGTAGTTTAAACTTACAAGGGTTTATGGGTCCGGTTATTCACGAGGCGTCATTTGATAAGATTTCGAGCGCAATCAAGACGATTGAGGAAGATGATGAATTGAAGTTATTATCGGGTGGTGAATTTGACAAAAGCGAGGGGTTTTTCATCAAACCTACGATTGTGGAGACGTGTAATATTGAGCATGCGTTTATGAAGACTGAATTTTTTGGCCCGTTATTGAGTGTTTATGTGTATGAAGATTCACAGATTGATGAGGTTTTGAAATCAATTGATTCATGTACGGGATATGCATTGACCGGTTCTGTTTTCAGTACGGATAGATTGGCGATTCGGAAATATGAAGAAAGGTTAAGATACTCAGCGGGTAATTTTTATATCAATGATAAGTCAACGGGTGCAGTTGTTGGACAACAGGCATTTGGTGGATCCAGATTGTCGGGTACAAACGATAAGGCCGGCTCAGCTGCTTTGATTACGAGATTTGTGACCACTAGAAGTATTAAGGAGAATTTCGGTGAGATTCAAGGTCATTTAAATCCATCTAACTTTTAGCGGTGTATGTATAAAAGGCTCGTGTAATGTTAATTGATTACTGTGTAGAAAGAAAAATGATATAAATAAAAATAAAAATAAAAATAGAAAGAAAAATAAAACTGAAAATCAATATAAAGTAAAAATAAAAACGCCGACGCTAATCATATAGAAAAGAATAAAAACAAACATTAAATATAAGTATCAGTTATCAGACCGCCAATCTTAATATTTAAACCATTTGAAAAACTTTTTTGAATCGTTTTTTTTGTCAACAGAAACGTCGTCTTTTTGTTGATCTTTAACCACCGGTGATGTCACATTAACAGCAGACAATCTTCTATTGTATTTTTCAAAAAGATCCTGCTTTTCCTTCGCATGACCTATCAAAGGTTTATTAGGACTATCAAAGGATCCAAAACTTGACCTTGAAATGGTTTTAGTTGTTGGCGGTAACAAGAATTTGGTTTGTGTTGGTGTGGTACTATTGCTATTACTGTTATTACTGTCATTATCATCTATTGCATTTTCATAATCTGTGTTGGTACTAGTATGGCTTGGAGATTTTGAAAGTCTAGTTGATGCATCCGTGTTTAAAACATCCAACATACTTTTACGCCTTGGTTGGTTACGAGCAACTGTGGGGATAGAATTGCTAGTTGAAGCTGATGAAATGTTTATACCTAAAGATGGAGGATCATTTAAGTTGTTAAATAAAGAAGTAACAGAGGTATAATTGGATAGAGAATTATCATTTGATAAAAGATTATTTTTGTTGAAACTTTCTTGGATTTCCTTTGAAGGAATCACAACTTGATTTTTATTTAAATGATCGTTACCGACAACCATAACAGATAATAACTTTTTCTTATTTGTACAAGTGATTGAAGTTGATTTTGTAAATTCATTGTTTGAACCAATTATGACTAAACTTGGTTGGTATAAATTTGTAACTTCATTGAAGTAAGAAACAGATTTGAAGAATTCGAAAGTTATATTGAAGGGATTCTGACTAATTTTATCAATATTGGAATTGTTTGAGTCCAAATAATTTAGAATCAGACAAGTGAACTGATTTATGAAGTTGTCCAATTCGTTTGACTTATCATTACCTAGAATAGACGTTGATAAGGAGCAGCAAATGACTAAAGTGTCACCCTTGTTTAGGATATTATTGATATAATAGTTAAGGGAAGATAGAGAGGAGGATTTGTTTGATAATAAAAGTAAATAGAACTTTGAATCATTTGTGATTTTCTCCATTTTCAAATTCGAATGTCTGAAATTGACACAGATGGAATTTTTAGTTATGATGGGTTTTGTTGGGTATTCTTTTAAGATAGCATTGGGGGATAGATTTTTGAAATTTGTGTTTATTCTGTTGTTGCCGGTTATAGAATCTTTATCGCTATTAGAGAAGGAATTTGATGATAATCTTGGAGTAACATCGAAACCGTAATTTTTTTGAAAGTCGATGGACTTGATATTGAATTGACCATCCAATGCGAGTAATTCATTATCTGACATTTCTGAATATGATTTCTTGCGAATGTTATTGATTGGAGCTGGGGGTTGTAGTGAGTAATTATTATTGGGAGAGTCATTGATATAGATTGCAGGTGCATTGGTTGGATGCAGGGAAGAGGATTTCGGGGTGGAGGAGTTTGGCGAATGAGTGTTTTTTATACGAGTAGAATTGGCGTTGCTGCTTAAGCATGACTTCAAGACAGACGTGGGTTGGTGCGGGTGCTCGGAGTTGCGAGCAGTGGGTGCTGCAGCCTTTGTGGTGGGGAAGAAGTAGGTGGGATCCGAGGGGGAGTCTGTTGGGGGAGGAGTGTACTGGTGGGGCTGGTAGTTGTCGAAGGAGACTCTGCGGGTGAAGTGGGACGACAGCATCGGGAGGGAGGCAGGGTGTTGTGATAGGAGGTTAAGTTAGCAGATAAAAGAAAGAAAGAAAGAAAGCAGCAGATAGGAGACGAACAAAAGCAGGAGCTACAGGATGGGAAGAAGGCTTATACAGAGAAGCAAAAGCAAGGGTCTGGTCTGGGTCTGGTCTGGGTCTGATCTGGGCCAGATAAGCCGGTTTCAGGATTCGGGACGCGCGACGGGGGCTGGCGCAGGCCGGTCGCCGGTTCGAGGCGGCGGCGGTGGCTGGG
>JAKTWB010000102.1:0-98504 GCA_030560845.1 Pichia scutulata
TGTGAGTAATCTAAGTTTGATCACCTCAAACTTCAAATATTTAAAGCCAGAATTGTCTCCTTGTAAATTGTAGATTCGAACATCTTTATGTTCAAAATTATACTATTAGTACTCTGAATAATTATATGAACAATCACTACCAAGCGCCACCCAAGTTTGCATCATCTTCTGTTATCGATCAATATAATCCAATTTTTCCAATCTTATCACAGTCAACACTTATTGTCAAACGTAGAATTGAAAAATTGAATTTATTCACAGGCATTGATCAGTCAAACAAATATGATATTTTAACTATAAATGGTCAAATAATTGGTTCATTACTTGAAGAAAGTTCGACTTTCGGTGCAGTTTTAAGACAAGTTACAAATAACAATAGATCATTCAAAATTAAAATGTTTGATAATAATGGTAACTTGGTATTAGTCTTGAAAAGATCTTATACTATAATGAAATCAACCGTTAGAGTATTATTACCAAATGGTAAAGAAATTGGAAAATCAATCCAAAGTTTAAATCTTATAAAGCGTAAATATTCATTGTTTACAAATAGTTCAACACCCTTTGGACTGATTAATTCAAAACCATTAAGCTGGAAATTCCCCATTTTGAATAATGAAAACTTATTAATTGGCTATGTTAACAGAAGTTACAATGATCTATTCGGTCAATTTTTTAAGGACACCACTATCTATGTACTTAGAATGGATTATCAAAGTTATGCTGGTTGTTGTGATAAGGTAATGGATTATAATGGTCTATCGTTAGACCAAAGAGCTGTTGTTTTAGCTAACATTATATCTATTGATTTTGATTACTTTGATCAAAATAGAAACTAGCTAAAACAGAAAAATTAAGTACTGTTATGGCCTTTCTTTTTCATTTCTTCATTTCTTCAAATGTTTGTTATGATTTTGAATTTATTTGGACTATTTGTGTACTGTGTATCGATTAACTTTTTGTAATGAAATTATGATTTTAAAAGTCAAAACTCTATTTTGTCGATTGAGACAGGAAAATCACGGGAATTTTGATAAATAAAATATTCAATAGTTAGTTATAAAATAATTATAAATACGTCGAAAAAAAATAGTTTCGTCAATTCAAATCAACCTGAATTTAAGAAGAAAAACCAATAACACCACAAGCTGGTCTACCACCTGCATTACCTGTCTTTAAGGAATCAGCATGACCACCTTTACCTAAATCATCTTGACCACCATGAACAACAACGGTTCTACCTAAAATGGAGTTTTCACCAAATAAAGTAACTAATTTATCAGTCTTTGAACCCTTGGCAACACCTGCAGAATCAGTTTGAATGTTACCTAAATCACCAACATGTCTGACTTCATCCTCTGGTGCACCATGTGTTTTACCGAAAGGATTGAAATGTGGGCCTGCAGATGTACAACCATTGGTGTTATCACCGAATTGATGGACATGGAAACCTCTTAATGCAGATGCATCGTTACCTTCAATTTCCCATGTGATTGTGGTTGGTTCAGATGCTGAGGATTGTTCGAATGAAACAACACCCTTGACTGTAGAATCACCTCTAAGAACTGCGACTGCTTTAACCATTTTTAATTATATACCAATTGATGTTGTAGAATCAAGAAAGGAAGAAAAAATAAATTTAAAGTTGCAAAAAGCAAGTGGCAAATACCTTTCCCTTTATATATATTGATGCTAATTTTTTATCCGATTTCCAATTTCGAATTGTTTCTATTGTGACTCTATTAAATATTAATAACCTTAAGTGCGAGTTCCGATTTCGGGGGTATTGCGTCGGCCGACGCATGAAAATTACTGACACGTACTGAAAGTGTACCTCACTCATCATGAATTGTGGATTATTCTTTGTGTATTGTTTTTTTGATTCAATAATTGATTGATTGATTGAACACCAACCATGCTCAACTTTTTTAGGGTTGCCGGTGACATTGCCCATCTTGTTTCCATTCTTATATTGATTCACTCTGTTGAAACTAAGAGATCTGCCAAGGGTATTTCTCTTAAAACTCAACTTTTATATGCTTTAGTTTTCATAACAAGATACTTAAGTTTATTAGTTTTTGATTTTGGCTCAGTTTACAATACGTTGATGAAATTATTCTTTTTAGGATCTACTTTTTATTCTATTTTCATAATCAAAAAATACACGAAAGAAATTACACAATACATTGATAATTTCCCAATATCTTATTTAATAATACCATCAGCAGTTTTAGGCTTAATATTCAATTATAAATTTACAGTTTTGGAAATTGCTTGGAGTTTCTCATTATGGTTAGAATCAGTCTGTATTTTACCTCAATTATTTATGTTACAAAATCAAGGTGAAGGTGATTTACTAACAATTCATTATATTTTTGCTTTGGGTTTATACAGAGCATTATACATTCCAAATTGGATTTATAGATATGTTGCTGAAGAAAGATTTGATATAATCAGTGTAGCTGCAGGTGTTGTTCAAACATTAGTTTATTCTGATTTTTTTTATATTTATTATAAAAAGGTTATTAAAAATACTTTAAAATTACCACAATAGATAATGGATTATATAAAATATATAAATATGAAAATCAATCTCTTTTCAGTGGGAAATATTCAGTACGTACACCATCTTTTGTAACAATTAAAATTTCTAAACCATCACCAACTTCAATATGTCTTTCAGTTGCAGAAGAAAATGCATCTCTAACCAATTGAATAACTTCCTCTAAGGATAGAAATCTAATTTCTTTCTTTTTAGTACCATTACTTTCTGGATCCATTTGATTTTTAAAATTAACTTGATTATCTAAAAATGGCATAATTAATGAAGCTGCTGCACCACCGGCTCTACATTGTTCTCTTTCATAAGAACCAACAGGATCAAAGGAGTAAATTGAACCCTTACCATTTTCGTCTAAACCAGCTAAAATCGTATGAACATAATAAGGGAAAAATCTTTTGCCATAAAGCATATGCTGTATTAATCTAGCTGCACTAGAAACATTTAAATTCTTTTCATGATTGAAATGATACCATTTAATTTTGTTTTCAAAAACTTTAACTAATTGAGTTGCATCTCCCGCAAATCCATTTGCTGATAATAACAAGTTATCTCCAACATCAAAAACTTTTGGTTCATACCTTGAATTAATACTATACCCAGTTGTTTGTCTTGTGTCACCTGCTAAAACTGCAAAATCTTCACCTGCAATCCCTAAAATTGTACCACCATTATCTGAATATGGATTAAATCTATGTTCAATTGGTTGGGTTTGTGTTTCGTTGGCATATTCCGTCGTTGGGATTGTCTTTTGCATGATTTAATTGGGTTCTTTAAGTAAGTATAATATGGATAGATTTGCCCTGGGTTTATTCAGAGTAATATTCAGTTTAACGATTTCAGCTTTCATCTTGAAATTACCATATTCATCAGTTTGTAATTTGCCCTCGCTACTTAGTGAGATTTCAATTTTTGAATTTTGTGAGATTCCGCCAATATTGAGGATGAAAGCTTTTTGCTTCATTATTTTTGTGTTGGAAGCACCCGGCATGTAACAACTTGTTAAGCTCATCGGTAGAGGATGTGTTATAGTATTTAACATATACCTACCCTTGTAGGTCTATTAATGTTTGAATTAATCCATAAAATACATATAAACGTTTCCTCAACAATCATCTTGCATCCATGCTCGTTGGACCTTAACTTGCAATGGATGCAATGTTGTCGTTGCATAAATATATATGTGGTAAGTTATACCAGTAACTGTTTCCTTTCTAAAAGTTTATAAACACTATATTACTTATCTATATTACAATGACATCCTTGAAATAAGCTTTCAACGGTCATTGACACCTCATCGAAATGCATGTAAAAACTTGCATTATTACGTAAACCTTCACCTACTCAGATCGCTCACCTTCTCAAACACCTCCTAATCAGCTCATTTTTACTAGGTAATATGTCTATTTTACTTTCTTAGTAAGTAGATTCTTAATATTTTCATAGTGGAAGTATCTATTGGTTTCCGTGTTCAAATTTTATATCTATTTTAACCGCATCCACTACTTTTCCTATAATATAATAAATTGTTATGTTATGTGGATTTCTTCAATGAGGTAACAGCACGTACCTACATTGTGTTGATAACTTTAACTTTATTATACTTAATATTTAGTTCATTGATTCCGTGACCCATATATCGAATTTTATCAAATCATTGTATCCTTTTCTTATTGCACTAATCCAAAATTTTTCTATTTGTCGGAGATGCAGCTGATTTTAATGATCTTTGGAATCAATACAGTATTTGTTAAACAGACATTATAATCTTTGTAACGTTTTGAATTATTTAGAGTCACATTTTTTTTTGAAAGAATCAGTTATACTTCTATCCTTTCATTTAATATTAGTTTTTAAATTGTATCTGGGATTTTAGGTGTTTTTGAAATTATGTGCTTTGTTTCTCCAGACCGCCGCAACTTAATGGATTTCTATTATTCTTGCTATACCTAACTAGTTCTACTGTGACTGCTTATACTGACATTACCAAAGTTGTATGTAATCGATTCCTTATTGTTCTTGTCTAAACTATGTACAATTAACTCCTTATTGTCTGAGTTAGTTTTTCTTGATTCATTTTTATTTGAATACTATTTAATTAAATTATTAGTATTTTTAATGAATTTGCTTTCTGATATTATATGTGGTTTGTCATTAATACAAATTCAGCTATAACTTCGCAGGTTTTATCAAAAACATTAAAATTAATTGGTCTTGAATTCATATAATCGAAAATTTCCTGGATTCTCTCATCAATAATATTTCCAACAACGTTATATATTTGTTCATTCACTTCATAAACTATACCTTTGTTGAGTTATTGGTTATTATGATTTAATTGTTCATTTAGATTTTTGAAAGTATAAGTTAGCCCATCTTCCCCCATTTCATTATTTTATTGTTATCTTCTATGTTTGAATAAAAAATCCCTTCGACTTTTTTATCTAAATAATTCATTAACATCTATTGCGACTACAAATACTTCCACTACGCTTGTTTCCACAGAAACTTTGTCAACTCAACCTGTTTCAAAAACTATCAAATTTACTGTTGATAGTGTAGCAAATACAGCTTCTTGTAATATTGGTGAAGGTTTTAGTTTTATTTTTGGTATTATCATGTTTCTAATATTCTTGATTTTGAGCAAATTTTTACTGTCACTGTGCTTTCTTTTTATTTTCCAATTCGTTTCTTTTAATTATTTACATTTTTTCTGGATACCCAAATATCTAATTTTGTAATATTTGAAACTTCATTTTTCTATTCCTTTTTTTGATTACGTTCAACTTTTCACTTAATAATTTCTCAAAATTCTTGAGTAAAACCCAATATAGCTTTTTATAACATTATAACATGCGATTTTCTGTAATGAATCAATTAATATAATACAAAATACTAACATAAAACTTAAATAAAACCTAACAAATGCCAATAATGTAATTGTAATAAAACCCAATAACTTGTAGATGCGAATCAATATGTAAATATTCATTATCACCATGCATATGAGCTTCAAACAAATTTGTTTTACCAGGTTGGGATCTATAAATATGATCAGTTAATCTCCAATAATGTCTGGTATCGGTGTTACCTTGCATTGTGGTTGGAGAAATAATGTAGGTGGTGTTTTTTAGTTCCTCCGGATATACTTCTTTCTCGTAGAATGATCTCATATAGCTAGTTAGTCTAAACCATTTTTCATCATATGCCGGAGTTACTGGTGAGACAGGCAAATCTGAGTCTGTCATTGAATAAATTTTAACCACACCTTTTGACGTTGGTTCAAGTAATACGACGTCATTAAGAATTAATCCCATTCCTGCATCAACCGCAGCCGGTTTTGCATGTTTAACCGCTTTTTCCCATATTGTGTTAAAATCATTACCAATTGTAATTCTATGATTGATGATAACTGTTGCATTTCTTGGTAATGAATTGAATTTATCTCCACCTTTAATAACATCGGCCGCTTGACTTGTTCTAATTGTGTATTCAAATATTTGAAGTTTGGATAATCTTTTAAGAATAATCTTTTTTGCCAAAACATTCACTCTGGCTAATTTAGCTAGCAAGCTTGAAATTAATGAGCTTGAACCTTTCTCTGAAACACATTCTAGTAAATTTAACATTGGATTTTCATCGGGTAAAATGGATACAAATTTATCGGACTCATAATTATTAACGATTCTTGATAAAACTCCAATCGCAGTTGTGTCTGTCGGATTTGAAGAATGTCCACCTGGTGAATTCACTTCAATAACTAAATCCATGTATCCCTTTTCAGCGGTAACAAGGAAACCAAATTTATTACCATTAAACTCAACACACATTGGAGCACCTTCATCTAGAATATGATCAATTGAATCAGGACCATATACATCAAATAAATATTGTCCAATATGTTTTGCACCTAAATTACCAGAAATTTCTTCATCATAACCGAAAGCAAAAATAACTGATCTTTGAAACTTATGATCCGGATCATCAGTCAAAATTTCATTCATTGCACCCATTATACCAATTAATAAACCTTTAACATCATTTGTACCTCTACCGTAAATATATTCATCATCATATTCACCACGTAATGGATCATGTTTCCACATTAAAGGATCCCCGATAGGAACAGTATCTTGATGCGCCATTAATAATATGGGCTTCAAAGTGGGATCTTCACCAGGAAATTCATAAAGTAAACCGTAACTATTAATTTTATTAACAATTGCACGTTTGTGAACCAATGGGAATTCAGTTTCCAAATAATCATGAAATTTGTTGAATTTTGAAAAATCTTGCATGTTTTCATCAACTGTTGTATCAATTTGAATACCACGAGAAAATCTTTCAACAGCAAATTTACGAAATTTTGGATCATACAATATTTCCTGCGTTCTTTCATGATTGACTAGTTCTGCATATTCTGCTGATGGACAAAGTTCATTGGCAGTAAATAGCGGTGAAAAACTAAGTGCTGCTGGATATTGAGTTGCAATTAATATCGCAGTAAGTAAAACTAAGAATTGCACAAATTTAGTAACTAGAGACATGATTCAATAGCTAATTAACTCAGTTAGATGTAAAGATATCCCAAAAAGAAGCTCATCCATGAGTAAAGTTGCAATTCATTAATTAAGTTTGTCGATAAATCTCTTGAAGCTGTAAATGTCATCATGCCACGCCGAGCTGCAAATCTTTTTTGGCGATTGTTTAGCATTACACATTTACGAACTTCGTCTGGATTTAGACTTCTCTAAAGCGATGCACCTGTAAATACAAGTGTTTCTTTATTTACGCTTAATGAGCTATCGCCCTGGTCAAGTTTATAAAATGTAAATATGTACTTATAGAAGATACTAGATTGATCAGAATGTACTGAAGACCCCTGCTTTTCGACACCAGCATTCGTCAACTTCATTTTCCAGCTGAAGATAAAATGTATTGATTATACTATTCTTTGCAAACAACCGATCAATTTTTGTTCTTATTGGCAATGAATTTTCTGTCCGATAATATTGAACATGTAAATACCCAACTAATTTTGAGTTTGGCCCATCTTGTGGCCAAAATCTTGGAGTTGTATATGATTTGACACCCGGTATTTTTAAAACTCCGTTTAGCAAATATTTTAATTCATTCTCTGATTTATCATTCAGCGAAAGTAATAAATTAGATGATGAAGATTTTAATAATGGAATGGATGACAATAAAATCAAGGATGCAATCATAATTGATGCTAATGGATCAACAAAATTCCATCCAGTAACCTTAATGATAATCGTTGATATAATAACCCCGACGGATCCCAATGTATCTGCCATAATATGTAAAAATATACCATGCATATTATCGTCTTCATGTGATGAAGAATTCAAACATTCCTCATGATTATGTTCATCATCATGATTGCTATCATCATCATTATTAAGGTTATCAAAATTAAACGTAATATCATTAATTGACTTTTCTTGATCATGGTCATTGTCATGCTTATGAATATGACTATGATCACTTTCATTATTATGACTATGGCCATGTTTAGTATTATTACTGTGGTTTTCACAACTATCATTTTCATTATGCTTATGCTCTTCGCTATGACTATGTTCGTGATTGTGATTGTGGTTACTAGTACATTCTTTTTCTTGATGTATGTGACTGTGTTTAATTTCATCAATTGATGGTTCAGAAATATGAGAATGACCATGACTATGAGAATGACCATGACTGTGATCATGTCCATGATTAAAGGCAAAAATACCGACAAGATTCACTAGAAATCCCAAAGTACTAACAATCAATAATTCAGTTGTGTTTTCTAATGTGACAGGATTGAAAAATCTTTGAATTGATTCATTGAAAATGCCAAAAACAATGCCCAGAAGCAATGAACCATTTGTAAAGCCTGACACTGTACCAATTCTTGATAGTCCAAAAGGATACTTGTCATTAGGGTTTTCTAAATTATTTTTACTTATGATTGATGCCATCAAACCTAAAAATAAGGATATACAATCAAGCAACATATGTAAGGAGTCACTCAATAAACTTAGTGACCTTGATCTAAATGAATACAATAATTGAATAAACATAAATGTAATATTTAGAAGTAAAAAGTTAAAGATTGATTTTGATTCATCTGATTTAATCAGTTGAACAAACAAACTGAAAAACGTTGCATTTGATATTGGCTTTAATTCCTTTAAATTTGTTGATTTATTAGCACTTTCAGTAGTATTCAAGTTATTTTTGTCAACTTGAATCAAAACGACTAGCAAAAAATTTGACACAATTTTAATTACATTTTTTGAAAAAAACGTTTTGATTTCATTGATAAACGAAAAATTTGGAGCTATACTGTCATTTAAGAAAATTATAATTAAAATAATTGTATTTAAAACCAAATAATTAGTTTTATAATTTTGAATGAGTAATTCTGTGTTATTGATGCTTTTTAATAAACTTCGAAAATCTAACTTAACTAATTTGAGGTTTTCAATTTGACTACAAATTAAAATAATTAATGAGCCAATTGAAACTAACAGCATTTTAAAATTAAAGATGCGATAATATGAGTATGAAATCAAGATTAATAGGACAGGGATTATTGTAAAATGAATATTATTAATTGATGAAATTTGTTTATAATTGAATAGTTTTGAATTATTAGATCTATTTAAAACTGGTGAAAAATAGGGTATACTGAAAAATACATAACCCAGAACAGTTTTTGTCACACTAGGATCCTCATTTGATGGCAGGTAAAATTCATAGCATATATCAAAAACTAATGAAATAGTAAATATAATGTATAATTGGAATTTTTTATAAAATAAGATAAAATAGCTATTATCACTAAGGTTATAGTTGTTTTCCATCTGAAAAGATCTATGCGATGAGGTATTCGTAGCTGTGATAAATTGAGAAATCAATAATAATGAAATTGATCTTAAGGTTCCGAGGTATGAATTTGATAAATAGAGTAATGATAGTGGTATCCACAAATAAATTAAAGTATTTATGATTCCTTGATGACCCAAGTTCTCATCAATATCTGGATCATCCAATGGATCAGAAATGTATTTCTCTTGAACAGTAGTATATTTAGTTGCCAGCAACACAAAAACAAGAGTTAACGACGCCAGCAACATAGATTGGTACATGTTAAGAATGATATATGCAGAAACAGGTTCCAATGTTGTAACTGTGAGGTTTAATGACGCAAACAGGGTCGGCAGAGCCAAAAGCAGGGGAGCCAACTCTATAAGCATGTTTGCTTAGTGGTTTTATGGTGTGCTACTGTAATCAAGAAAGAAACAGTGCTCAATACGTGTTAAAAATATCAATAAACTGAAAAGAATGAGATTTCAGATTTTGTTTGATGTTTTGAGAAAAAGAATGATTTTCCAGCTACTAGACTGGTTTTTTAACACATAATATTAATATACTGTGTCCAACTAATGTTACAGATAGAGCTATTCCTAGCTTTAACATGTTCTATAAACTCTATTTAACTTTATACTTTTTACAAACATCCCCCCAGATTTCAACGCCCTTTTTGATTTCATCGCATTCCAAATGACTGATAGAAATACGAACACCATGTTCACCCCATCCAAATAAATCTCCCGTAACTTCAAAATTATCTCCCGTAGCAAGAACGACCCCACGATTTGAACATTCTTTAGATATTTCCTGGTTGTCATACTCATCTGAGAGTGTTACCCATGAAAAAAATCCTCCATCAACTGGAGAGATTTTAGTACCTTCAGGCAAATACTTTTTAACGGATTCTTTTAGTGCAATTGCTCTTTCACTATAGACTTTATTCAAGTTTGATATAATTACATCAATATCACCATTTCTCAACATTTCACCAACTATGACAGTATTAAAATGACCAGGCGTCCCACCTGACATATTTGCACCACCATTGGCTAGTAATCTTGCTAATTTTGGGGTTGAGGTTTCCTGCCACCCAGTTCTTAAACCCGGTCCTAAAATTTTAGAAAATGTTGCATTTGAAATAACATTACCAAATTCTTCACCGTCAGGTAGCGTTTCTCTATCTAAATAAACCATTCTTTTATGATATTCAAAATTTGGTCTCTCTGAATTAAAATCTAAAAGTTCATAAACATCATCACATAATATCAACATATTATATTTCCTTGCTATCTTAATTAGTTTTAACTTTGTTTCAAGAGAAAGGGTACCACCCTTTGGATTTGAAAATGTTGGAACAACATATAAAACATAATTGAAAATCTTTTTCATTTCTTTATCTGGGTTAAAAGTTTTTGAAACCATTTCCTTTGTTATTGGGATTGATGGTTTAGTTGATTCAATTTCTTCTAATTTGGATTCCAATCCATTTAAATCAATTTCTCCATCATCGAACTCTTCAATGCCAGTCAATTTACCTGCAAATCCGGCATCAATAAAAACAGAATTAATTAGAAAATAAGTAGGAGTAATCATAAAAACTTGTTTTGTAATATCATCAAATGGATAAGTGCATTGAGATAGCACGTTCATTAGACCGAACGATGCACCGTTTGTAAGATTCAGACAATTTGGATCAGTTGGTGTTTTCAATTTGAACAATCGATCATTCCATTCTGAAATATAGGTTCTGATTTCTAAATTTCCCAAGTCTGGACCGTAATTTAAAGGATGTGTATTTTCCAGACCATCATAGTGTGCCATGGATTTGTTAAAAGTTGATAGCACATTCTGAGATGCTTTGAGGATAGCTTCTGCTGGTAATAACTCTGTGGAGGGATGACCTTTAAAGAAGTTGTACGCTGCAATTCTCTGGTGACTCATATAGTGAACTCTTGTTATGTATAGGGGAAATTCAAACTTGGCCTCTTGCTGATACTGCAGATGCATTTTATTTTCATTTTCTATTGTGGTATTCATTTTCCAGTTTTTGTTATCTTTATTCCTCGCACATGAAAACCTCACAAATCATCTGTACGAATTCATTGGCCGGTTGTTTTTTCTCTCAAAAGTCCTATTTTGTTTGTTTTTCTAATCCAAAATGAACAAGACAGCAACTTTCAAGACAACACGGATTTATATTTTTTATAATTATTTGCTCTGGATATGGTTAGCATCTTGTAATCCTTGATATCTTAAAGTTAGGATAGTAGTAAAATCTGAATCAGATGTAATAATAAATGAATAGGATAAAGTTATCTAAATAAACTGTATAAATAGAGCAAACCACCTTCTTAATCATCACCATCCAGCGTAGACATATATGTCTTATATTCATTGTTAGTTGCATTGTTATTTGCATCGTTACTTGAATTCTGGGATAACTTCTTGTTTTCTTTGATTTGTTGAAGAAAGCTTTAACCTTGCTACCAAGATCAACCTTCTTGGAGTTTTTGATCTTGGAATCAACTGTGATGGCTCAAGAAGGTTTTCAAAAATTGAATTATCATTTTGAAACCTGCTGCATGATTTTGTAAAATTTATCTAGTGGGTTTTGAGTTGATTAACAATAGTTGGTAATTTCAAAAATAAAAAATAAACATATTATTTAATTATATTTTCTTAACTTTTCTTCTCTTATATATTTTGTATAACTTTACTCATGAGACGAGATAGAGGTAACACTTTTTAGTCGATTTTTAAAATATTGAAATTAACACATAAAATACAAAACACTATAAAAATGGCAACTACTAGCTAAAGTCCTTTGCTGTAATACTGGATTGCTCGCATAATTGTCTAAACAAACCACTCTCGTCATTGAATAAATTTTTTGGCGTATCAAATTGAACAACTTCACCAGCATCCATAACAACAATTCTATCAAACAAAATAATTGTATTCAACCGATGTGCAATTGATAGTATGGTACAATTTGAAAATTCGTTTGCAATTGTTTCTTGGATTTTTTTATCGGTTTTATAATCAACACTGGAAGTTGCTTCATCTAAAATTAAAAACTTAGTTTTTCGAACCAATGCTCTTGCTAATGCAATTAGTTGCCTTTCACCCAAAGAAAAATTTGAACCATTATCTTCAACATCTCTATTCAAATGAAATTTGTGAAAATCTTTTTCGTCACCTAATTGACCTTTAACAATTGCTAGATCTGCTTTCTCAATTAAACCTGAAGTAACCAATGATTCCCATAATGTATCATCATCATAATTATCAAATGGGTCAATATTAGATCTAATTGTTCCTGCAAATAAGACAGGATCTTGTGGAATAATTGTTAAATTTTGTCTCAATTTATTTAAA
This sequence comes from Pichia scutulata, assembly GCA_030560845.1. Taxonomy (NCBI): domain Eukaryota; kingdom Fungi; phylum Ascomycota; class Pichiomycetes; order Pichiales; family Pichiaceae; genus Pichia; species Pichia scutulata. The sequence goes on from JAKTWB010000102.1 coordinate 12,824, forward strand.
CCGATCTTTTGAATATCAAGTCCATCAATTTCAATACAACCTTCAAATTCTGTTAATCTATACAAGCAAGTCATAAATGTTGATTTACCAGCACCTGTTCTACCACAAAATCCAACCTTTTCATTGTTTTTAATATTCAAGTTTAAATTCTTAATAACATAAGGCAGTTCCGGTCTATATTTTAAACTAACGTTTTTAAATTCAATTATTGAGTTAGCAGGCCATGATAAAGGAATATCAACTTCAGAAACTTCACGTGCCGCTTCCTGTGGAATCTTTTTACAATAATAATATAATCGTTCAACTGAATTGAATTCTGTTTCAATCTGAGCTAAACATCTAATTGCAATTGCTAAAAAACTGGGGACATTCATAGCATAACTCAATAATAAACCTGTTGAAACTGCACTAATTTTGAAAACCTGAAAACAACATAATAATGCAACTAATAAAATAAAACTAAATGTAATAATTGCAAACTGGGAGCTGACCCATCTTTGAACTGCCCAAGTTAATAAATAAACTTCATTATTTTCATCCATAAGTTTATTTAACTGTTCAATAAAACAATTTTCTCTTCTATATGCTTTAATTGTACGTGCTCCTTCAACTGATTCATTAAAATGAGTAAAAACTAATGATCTTCTAACTGCATCAATACGTTTAAGTTCCCTACTTGAAGCTTGATAATATGTGGTTAGGAAAACATACAGGAAAACTAAAAATGGAATTGAAATTGCAAACCATGGAAGATAAACAATACATAAAATAAAAGCACCAACCATCATACCAAGTGGATAAACTGCCATTCTAAGTTGTTCTGAAATTTCGTTATCCAAAACATCAGTATCTTTTGTAAATCTATTCAAAACTCTACCAACCGGTGAAACATCCATAAAAGCGACTGGGGCATGTAACAAGTTCTTTAACGCATTCAAATTCAAATATTTTGATGCATTAACACAAAAATAACCAATTATAACAAATTCAACACTTGTAAAAATAACAAACAAGAAATTAAACAAAATGTAAATACCAACATAAAAACCATATTTTTTATCGGCAAATTTTAATTCCATCCAAAATGATAACCAAATATTTGAAAAATAATTTGTAAAAGTTGACAAAATAAGTGTGATAGCAAGCAAGGGAATAAATGTCCACTTAAAAATTCCAATGCCTAGGCCATAATAAGTTTTATAAACATCCAAACCAATTGAATTAACTGCTTTTTTTTCCTCATCAATAATCTTGACAACACCAATATTATTTAACTCGTCTGAAAATGTTAAATCTTCTTCAATCGATTTAGCTTGTCTTTCGTGATTAACATCTTTGAAAAAAGCATTGATTTTTGGATAATTATTGATTAAATACTTCAATTCACCAACTTCAATTGTACCGTCACCATTCATAAAAACAATTCTATCAGCTTTATCTGCAAGTGAAAGTTGGTGAGTTGCAAGAATGACAGTTTTAGATTTCAACATTTTATTGATACAATTGTCAACAATGTGTTTACCAACCTTTGCATCGACAGCACTCAAGATATCATCCAAGTAAATAATATCTTTATTCGCATATATACTTCTAGCTAGACATATCCTTGACTTTTGACCACCTGATAGAGTAACACCTCTTTCACCAACTTCAGTGAGATCTCCACCAGAAAATTGTTTAAAGTCTTCACCAAGTGCACATGATTCTATAACAGATTGGTACCTCTCTTTATCAAATGGCAAGCCAAAAATAATATTCTCTCGGATTGTATCATTTTTGACCCAAGGTAAAGCGGACAGTATTAGCTCGCCTTTTATCTTCAGAGAACCAGAAGTACGCTCCATAAAGCCTGATAATGCTTGCAATAATGACGATTTACCTGAACCAATTGAACCGACAACAATAATGAATTCACCTTTTTTAACCTCCAAATTGATATTATTTAATGAATCAAACTTAGTTTGTTTAATAGCATTTGCTGATGATAAACTTGAATTGGAAGACTTTGTTTCAACCTTTTCAAATTCCTTTTGAACCTGTCCATTTTTATTAGCTTTTTTACCTTTTCGATTTTTCTTATCGGATCCTTTTTCTTCTTTATCGTCAAAATCTAACCATTTAAAATTACAACCATCAGCTTTAACTGCAATTTCTGAATCCAAAGTACCAGCATTATCATTCAAATCCTCTGAAATTACATCATCACATGATAATAACTCAGAAACCCTTTTTATACTAACTTTTGCATTTGCAGTACTACTAACAGCCATTGGTAATACAAAAAAAATAATAGCAATAGATTGGAAAAGAGACAATGAACCGAAAATGTCACCTGCACTTCTATTAGAGCTAACCCTTGATGCAGTTAAAAAAGCAACCATTGATGAAAGATTAGGTAATGCAATACATATAGAAGTTAATAAGTTTTTAACAGTTTGCATTGACAATGTATAGGACATTTCTTTATTTCTTGCTTCTTCAATTCTTTCATCATATAAATCTTCCCAATTATAAAGCTTGACCATTTTAAAATTTGTTAATAATTCTTTGGTTAAACTAATTCTTGTATCGGTGTATTTTGTTGCTTTTTCTCTCATACCAACTAGAAGTTTAAAACACATACCTAAAACCAAAAAAGTTAAAATAAAACACGCTAAACCAGCTAAGGCTGAAACGCCAATGTTGACAATTAACAGTGCAATCGAAATGGTTAATGGAATTGGAAATAAAATAATCATAATTGACATAACAATACCCATATCAATTCTTGCTAAATCAGTACTCATAATTGCATTAACTTTACTTGCATTGAAGTTATGAGAACCTTTTGCATTAATTTTGTATGTTTTTTCAAGAATCATAGTTGTTAAAACTGATCTAACCTTACAACCTAATACACTTGCACGATAGAATGAGTAATTCATTGTGACACTTGTAAAGAATATTAACAAGCTACAACCAAATGCATAACCGACACCTTTACCACGTGAAGAATTTGACAAACCATCAGCCTCAGAAACAAAATCTGTCAGTTTTTTTAATAGTAATGGTGAAACAGCAGATGCTGTATCAGAAAAAACCCTAAACACAATTGAAAACCAGACATCAAAATAAAAACTTGAGTGAAATGCTTTCACTAACATCCAAATGGAAATTGTCTTATCACCATCATTTTCAACTATCAATTTATCAAGATGCTTTGTAAACTTTGCTTTTAATTGATCAACTTTTTGATTATCAGTCATCTTAAAACAGTCTTCATACTGTAAAGTTCTTTTATAACCTTTTTGTAAAAGCGGATTCATCCAAAAAAACATTAATTGAGAAATTGGATTAACTTTCATTTCTGGATAAATTGGTCTTTCATCATCTTGTGGAATAGGAGGAACTGTTTTGGAAAAAAAGAATGAAAAAATTCTTCTCTGAAATTGAACATCTGACTGCTTTTGCTCTTCGAGATTAACAATATTTGAATCCATAGTGACTGTTTAGACAAACAAGCTTTATATCAGAAGAAAAATATTAAATACTAATCATACTTTGAGTTTTGAAAATGGTGGGACTTTGGTTTAATTTATATAAAACAGAATGACAGTGTTTTTATTGCCTTGTATGATAGTTTTCAAATAAACACCAAAAATATGTATAGAATGCAATTAAATATGTTGATAATGATAAATGTGCCGGCGTTAATAGGCGTTTAAACAAATTCTGGCGTTAGGCGGTTTTAGCAGGAGATGAAAAAAGTCTATGATAACAAGCCCTTTGAGCGTATCCAGTTGATAATAAAACAATTAGGTTTCGAAATGCATGAGTATTCAAGTGTTTTATGGTATGGTCCATTTATATTTTATTTATAAAGGGGTAAAACTGGTTTCAATAAGGCATAATATATAACATTGAAGTAGTTGAAATAATATGCAGATTCCGTTTTTCTCTTGTTGGTAAACAAACGCCATTTTAAACATAAAAAAATATGTCAATTTCTTTATTTTATTTACACATAAAAAGCTGCCCTATATATTGATACATTGTTTTGTCTTGAGAGCCAAGTAATACAAAACATTATTAAAAGATTGTATCGCTATTCGATATCCTGATCAATGTTTTGTGTCTACCCAAACCCTCAAATAATGCACTGCCTCGAAATCATAATTTGACTAAATGAGGTGTTGATTCGAGAACTACTTCAACGTTTTTCAACATTTTAGTATTCCCTTCTGATATTTTCTAGATGTAAAAATGCATATTTCATCAAACTCATTCTATTATTTTAAAAATGGCTACCTAATATATAATATTTAAAACTTATGCAATCAATTGTGAAAAATTAATAAAGAGGCAAATAATCATGTCAAGCTTGACAGATTGCTGTTCTTATAATACAATCAAAATAAATTTGACTCAATGGGTACAATATTTGGAATAAAATACAAAAACTAAAAGTAATTTGGATGTTTGGAATAAAAAGGAAAACATTAACATGTGAACTAAAAATACAAGAAAGTACCAAACAAAAAATCTAAAAAATAAATAAATAAAATAGCAAACTAAAATATGAACTGTCATAATTTTAATGCAAAACCTCACAACCAAAACAAAACGTATAAAAGCAAAAAAAAATAAAAAATAAAAAAATAAACATAAAATTGAAATGAAGTGGGTTAAAAAAACATATTACCCGTTGATGTTCTGATGATTAAGAGAAACCAAAAAAAAAAGTTCAAGAAGTGGTATTTGAAGAATTTTTTGTACCATCATCCACAATACCAAAATCAAACCATTCATGATTCAATGCCTGCTTTGCAGTAATTCTTTTTTGTGGATCAAAAATTAACATCTGCTTTATTAGGTCGATATAGTAATACCAAAAAGTATATGAGTCTTTGTTTTTTGAACCAACTTTAAACATTTTCATTGAATCTTTACATGATAATGACATGTTGAATTTAAAACCATTATACTCACCTACTGTATCTTCAATTAATTTCATTTGATCGACATCTTTAATTAATTTTTTATCAGTTGAAGATCCTGGAAACAACAACGAACCTGTTTTTTTAGAAAATGCTTTAATAATCGAGGAATCAAACCTGGTATTTTCAAAACTCTGTTTGTTTGAAGATTTATAAAGTTGAAGGCAATGCCTTACCATATTTATATCAACTTTTTCACCGGTTACTTTTTGCATCATTGCTAAGTGTTGTTCGTTTTCATGAGTTTTGAATAAAGCCTCACCAGTAAGTAATTCAATTAAGATTGAACCAACAGACCATATGTCACACGGAAATGACCATCCAACACCTAAAATAATTTCAGGTGCTCTATAATGTCTTGTTGAAATAATTGATGAATGATATTCATCTTGAAAAATTGCTGAGCCAAAATCAATGGTATAAATTTTTGGGTCCTTTAAAACTTTCCTATAGACCAATTCGTGATCAGTTTCCTTTTCAAAGGGTTGTTTAAAATAAGATGAATCTTTAATTAAAACATTTTCGGGTTTTAGGTCAGTGTGAATTAAGTTCAAATCGTGCAGAAATGCAACAGACCTTAAGAGCTGTTTCGCCATTGCTTGAATATGAGATCCGGGAAATGGCAAAAAATTATTTTTCTCCATGAAATCAAAAAGTGAAACTTTTAATAGGTCTGTTACTATACAAATATGATTTCGATAATCAAAGCATTCCCTTAAATGAATACATTGATACTTATTATCTGGATCATGTTTTTTCAACATTGTTAAAACTCTTAATTCAATTTTCGAAGCTTCCCTATACTTTTTGATGGATTTAATGATTTTAATTGCAACATAAGAACTCGTCTTATAGTCATAAGCTTTAACAACTTTACCAAATGTCCCTTGACCTAATAATTTTTTTATGATGAATCTACCATTTGCAAATGGTGCATCATTTTTAACAATATAATAACCTTCATCATCATCACAATTTATATCTTCTTGTGAATTTTCATCATAACTATTATTTTGAATATCAATCAACTGCATATCATTTCTTGAATATAAGTTATATTTATCTTCATAAGAACTTGTTGCAGATGATTTTGAAGTTGAAGAAAATGTCTTTCTTGAAGATAACGAAGATTTATTGCTGGGGTTATGAAATGAAAATTTTCTTACATTATTTGCACGTTTAACAGTATTATTATCAATCGTTGTATAATTTGGGGTACAATGGTTTATGAGAGAAGCTTGAATGTCACCAATTTTTAGTGAAACTTCATTTTTGTCCAAGGCAGGTGAATATGTTAACCTTGAATAAGATATCTGTGGCAAGGACTTGGTTCTTTTATTTTGTTTGGTATTACTAGAGGAGTAACCGACATAATTTGCCTGGGTATTTGGTTTTTTAATAAATTTATTAAAAATGTGATTTATTGGGTTGGTAAAACTCAGATGTCTTGTTGTTGTTGGTTTTTCATAATGTTGGATAAATGTACTGTATGAAGTGTCATCAGGGTTTAAAAAGGCATCACCATTATCCTTATCATAAATAGAGCCATCATCAATTTCATGTGCGTTATCAGTTTCAAACGTTTCAACAATACCATTACTAATATCAGTGATATTATTTATATTATTATTATTACTACAACTGTCATTAATCATGTCATTATCATTATTTTGATCAGAAAATTCATATCCATAATTGAATATGTCATCATAATCTTCAACAACAGTTTCAGTATAATTATCATCATCATTATTATCATCAAGAACCACGTCATTTGAGTTCAAACTTATTTCACTTGCATTTAAATATTGAAACTTATTATCATGATATAACCTTGATTTACTATTACTATTATGAAGTATATTTAAGTTATTGTTGTCGTAGATATTGGAATCATTATTATACTTATTTGAATCTGAAAGTATGTTATTGTGATTATTAGCAAACAAAGGTTTACTAAGAGGAGAACTATTTGAATTATTATTATTATTATTATTATTATTCATATTGTTATTGTTTGTATAATTATTATTATACATTGACATATTCAGATAATGACTATTTTCATCATTTGTGTAATAATTATCATCCTCATTTTCAATATTATCATTATATTGAATATCATTATTATTAAAAACATAGTCATCATCATCAGAAACTAAATTGATAACTTCATTGCTTAGATTATCAGAATAATGCTGTTTTTTAGGTATCATTTGAGGCCTTGTTGAACCATGTGACAACAGTCTTTGCCTTTTCCTATTATAGGAGTTATTGTTTAAGCTTGTTTTCATCATTATGGATTAATTAATGGACAAAATTAAAGGGGCAAATAATTGGGTGTTTTGAGATGCTTTCGAAAGAAAGAAACCTTTAGAAATGCGTAATATGAAGAATGTTGATGTGGAAGTATTGATTGTAAATTTTAAAACAGTATAAAGTGTTTGTTAAGATATGATCAGTGTGTTTGTTACTGTAATATTGTGTGCAAACAGACAGTTATTGTCATAATAGCAGCACAGTCCATGGACTGGCTGGCCGATTAAAATATTTTCTAATTTTCTGGCTCATTAATTTAATTGATTCTTGCATGTCCAATTGCCCACGCTTATCTTTATTAATTTTTTTTTTTTTTTTTTCGTATTTTTTGTTTCCAATTTGGTGGCGGTGAGGGCGATTTGTGGCGAAGCAACATGATTCGGTACATATGGATATATACTAAGAAAAGGCTTCTAACATCAAAAAAATATTGCAAACATAGCAAATACTGGAATAAAAGCGCCCAGAGAGAATATAGAGCTACTGTGTTTATTTTAAACAATTCTAAAGTTTATTATGAACGAAATTTCTTCTATTTCTAATTTGGAATCTTTAAGAATTGATGTCGGTGTTAACGAACCTGCCAATTCTTCAAGTATCCAATCTTCAGATGATACAATGACTGCTGCAGCTGCAGCTGCTTTAAATGTTGATAAGTCTACAATGAATTCAGCTTTGAACAATAATAAAAATATCAAGAATACAACGTATCATCCACAACATCGTGGAATTAATGAATCAATATTGAGTTTACATGAGGATAATCATATCGAAAATGATGAAAATAATGAAAAAAAGTATGTATGTCGTCAGTGTGAACACACGTTTACCAGGAAACATAACCTGAAATCCCATTTGTTAACCCATACAAACCAAAAGCCATTTTCATGTTCACATTGTCCATCACAGTTTAGAAGACAATATGATTTGAAAAGACATGAGAAAATACACACTAGGGAAAAACCTCATATTTGTAAAGATTGTGGCAAAGGTTTTGCTAGAGCTGATGCCCTATTGAGACACACCAATTCAAATACTGGATGTCAAATGCCAGATTCAATTAATGAAATTGAATTATTTGATAGTTCTAGAAAAAATAAAAGACGGAAAATTTTAGCACCTAATACAAATGTAATCAAACTAATACCAGGAACAAAACCGGATAATAATAGCAATAATATGAGTAATAGCAATAATACAGTCAATATTGATATGGATGATTCTAATTTTTTTGCCCAAGAAGCAATTGCAAATTCAATTAATCATGACGCTGGAATTAAAGCAGCTGATTCACAATCTAAAGATGTTGAAACGCAGAGGGGACTCACAAATAGTGAAACGTCCATTTTACCAATAACAGCTAATGCAAATACTACACTTAACAATTATTTAAGTACTCCACAAACAGAACCAAATGCTGATAATCTAATTATGAATGTACCGACATTAAATTTATCATTGATTTCTGGATTATTAAGTGATATATTGTCAAATAACTCAACTAACTCTCAAGGTATCTCATCAATTCAATTATCTGAGAATCAATTCTCAGTTTTAAAATCATTATTAGAAACATTACAAAGTTTAGATTTAAGAGTTACAAGATTGGAAAATAATTTCAATCACTCATTAAATGAAAAAAATTTGTGAAATCAAAAAGAAGAAAAATCTCTGTGTTTGTGAATGTATATTAAAGTTGTATATTTAACATAATAAAAAGAACCTAAAGTGATAAGTAATTATAAAGATGGTAGTAAAGCTAAAAATAAGTCAGGAGATGAATCTCCATGACTGTAATATGTACAAGATAAATTAATGGTTAGATATTAATGTCTATCTTTTTGTTGAGTTTCTTCCTCATCAGTTGGTAAGCCTAAATCCCTCCAATCAACTTTATCCATCAATTCATTATCCATTCTACATTTCAAATAACCTTTTGCTAAAAGTCTACAATTTGGAGCATTTTCATTACCAACTAGTTTCAAACATTTCATATATTTTGACATTTCTTCCTTACAATCACCAAAATGGTCAAGCGGAAAAGATCCACGTTCTGGTGGTGTTGCTCTTAGTGCTTTAATTGAATTACCCGGATTTGCAGACATTGCTATATGGTATAATGATTTGATTCATCAGAACAGCATACAGCTGAAATCTGGAAAATCATGGTTAAATTCCACACCCTTTAATCGGGGTTTGTAAAAAGGGAAAAGTAAACGCGGTCGGTCGTCGCATAATGTCCAAGGCCAGGTTGCCTAATTGGGAATATACCGCGTGCCTGTTAAAACCGACTGGTAACTCCAACGGTCTTTTAATTGTCCGTTTCCTCGCAAAAATAACCGTATTGGGGTATTAATGCGGCAGAACTAGGTGTGTTATCACTTCTATTTACACTTAAACATGTCTAGCCGTTTTAATCATGTTTTGATAACTTAATACATCTTTCCTTTCTAATTTATATTTTTTTAAACAAAAATCACACTTTTCTTCAATTGAAAGTACATACATATACATCGATTGCTGTTGATAGTTATTTTCATCAAAAATACTTTGGGGTCACAACTGGTAGAATTACAATTTTCCTCACATAAAATCTAAAATAAATTTCAATTTTCTAAATAATGTCATTAAAGTCTGACTCATCGCAGAGTCATAATCTGAAATCAAACTATGATATGGAAGATAATAGTAAAAGTTTCTCTCGATGTTCAGAACAGGAAAAGGAAATTAAACGATATGAAGTAACAAATGATGTTTTAAGTCGACTAAATAGTGATAGTTTTGTTGAAAATTTGGACATTGATAATGACGATATAGATGATATTGAAAATCTCAAACTCGAAAAGGTTGAAACTGCAAAATCAATAATTGATGAAATTCCTGATAAATTTACAGGTTGGGGTTTAACTTCAGTTATTGGTGGTGCACTTTTTAACTTTAATACATGGGGTGCAAACTCCGCATATTCTTTATACTTACAAGAATACTTGAGAAATGATGAATTTGAAGGTGCAACAAAATATTCGTTTGCAATTGTTGGTGGTTTAGCTTTTAGTTCAGGTTTAGTTGTTGCACCAATAATCAATTATCTAATTGGTAAACTTAGATTAAAAGTTACAATGCTTAGTGGTATCATATTGTATTTTGTAGCAATCATTTTAGCTTCATTTTCAACGAAACTATGGCACATTTATTGTACTCAAGGTGTTATGTCAGGTGTTGGTATGGCACTGATCTGTATTCCAAATATGAATATTTTACCACAATGGTTCAAAGGTGGTCCAGGCGGTAAAAGAAATCTAGCATTAGGTTTTCAAGCTTGTGGCTCGGGTATTGGTGGTATTATTTATAATATTGGTATGGAACCAGTTCTAACTAAAAGATCCTTTAGATGGTCATTAAGAGCACAGGCAATTATGTGCATTGGTTTGAATCTTGTTGCATTATGTTTGATTAAATCAAGAAATGATAAAATCAAACCCGTTTTTAAAATTTATGATCGGGGTGTTTGGACAAACTTTGGTTGTATATGTCTTGTAATTTGGATTATGTTTACACAGTTTGGTTATGTTGTTTTGTTATATAATCTTGGTGATTTTACAAGATCCCTGGGCTACACATCAGAACAAGCATCCACTGTTGCAACAATGGTTTCAGTTGGTATTATATATGGTAGACCAATTATTGGTAAAGTTGGTGATATAATTGGCCCGGTTAATGTTACAATTTTGGCTTCTTGGCTTGTTTCATTATTTTCCCTTGGAATGTGGATCCCATGTAGAAATTATGCAACTGCAATTGTATTCGCAATGTTTGTTGGTTCAACAATGGGTACAATTTGGGTCACACTGGGAAGCATGAATGCTGCAATTGTTGGGTTAAAAAAATTTGGTATTGCTATGTCAATTAGTTGGATTGCTTGTGGTGTTTTTGGTTTTGTATCTCCAATTATCGGTATTTCCTTGAAGAAAAACGGCCCAGAAAACCCAACACAATATCAACCAGCATCAATTTTTGTAGGGTTGTGTTATTTCATGGCCGGTGTTGTCTTGGTTGTTGTTCGTGGTTGGTTAATTGTTAGAAACACTCGAATTAACGTAGGATCAGAGACTGAAGATGATATTATTAAGATCAAAGTTAGTTTGAAAGATATTGTTAAAAATATGCTTGCATTCCAAAAGGTTTAATGTTTATAGTGTCCGCTCAAAGTGTTTATTTTTATAAGTTAGCATAGTATTCAATAATATAATTAATTTTTTGTATAAATTACATAAATACAAAATAAAAATAAACTGATTCAAATAATAAATGATAAAAATAACCCGAATTCCACAAAAAGATAAAAAGAACATTAAAAAGAACAATAAAAAGAACAATAAAAAGAACAATAAAGTAAAAAAAGTCAATACTCAATTGTAAATTTTAAAAAAACAGAACAAAGCAAAGTAACAATCAAAAAATATCCCAAAAATAAACTAAAATAAACCACGTAATGCATTATAAACATTCAAAGTCTCCGTTTTAGTTGCATTTAATCCTTTGCTAAAATTAGATGCAACAAAATTTAAACTTTGATGAAAGCCTTTACCAATTTCGTTGAAAACTGAGCTCAGAACTGCTGCATTATCACCTAAAATTTTACCACCATCTCTATAAATTGTTTGACAAATATTTTTTGAGACAGATTTTAAAGCTTCAGTACTACTAGATAGTCTTCTAAGAGTATTTTTCCAAATATTTTTTGATGTATCAGTAATGCCATTCTTGAAAAATTGGGCAGTTCTTTCAAAATTTTCCTTTGCAAAAGAAATTAGATTACTGCCTAATTTATAAGATTGTTTACCACCGATCAATAAAACGTCTGGAATTTTTTCGACATAACCTCTTGACACATTCGTTACCTTTTTAACACTGCTCGCTAGTTTCACATATCTAATATGCACCCTTTGTTGACCTTCAATTGTAGATCTATCCCAGTTACAAAAATCCTTATGTTTATCAATCTGAGATAGATAACTTTTTAAACAACCGTTTAAATCAGAACTTTTTTCGACGCATGTATCTAGAAGCTTTTGATTATAATCATAAACTTCAAGGCATTTATCCTCAGACATTTGAATATATTTGGAATTAACAGGAAAGTAATCAATTGTACCAATCATATTATCTATTCTTCTAATGTAAAGATAATTTCTCATTAGTGAATAGCCACAATAAATAAAAGCTATTGAAGCAATTATTTGTGCGATTACATAATAATTGAGCTCTTTAATCTTTGGTTGAATACTTTCATTATAAAAGTCATCAATATCAATGCCCACTTCGTCACAATACTCATCCTTTTCATTCCTCTTAGCACCTTCCATGATATTATCATTAATATCACCTTGGTCGTTTGTTTCTGCCCCTTCTTCCGCATCGGCATCAGTGCCATCGTTTAATGGTGGGTTCTTATCAGTGACAAGCTTGTCGTTAATGTCATCAATAAAATCCCATTCGGTGCTATCACCAATAGAGATAATACTTTCAGTATCATCTATTTCTTTTCTAGTTTCAGTCATTGTGTGTTTGTAAGTGATTATATATATATTCTTGTAATTAACAAACCTTGGCGTAAAAAACAAGCCCATATATTCAAAAACTATTAATCGGAAATGAGTTTTTCCTATAACCCATTTAAATTGCGTGCATTATCCATTACCTTTTGTTAATGTCCGCACTTCGGAGTTTGAGAAAAATAACCATATATAGAAATGATGTATTAAAACTATAACACACTACATAAAAATACTTCTTTGCCTATGTACCTAATCTAACTGGACTGGATTTCCAACCATGGTTCAAGACTATGATCAAAGTAATCTACCAGAAACTGATTGTAGGCGGAGCAGACCACACTGAGCTCAGTTTTGAACCATTGATGAAACACATCAAGTTCAGCCATAACATCTTTGTTGATTACTTCAAGATCTGTTTGTGTTAAATGATACTGTTTTTCAAGTTGAAATAACTTCAATTTGAGATTGTAAAACTTATTACGCCTTGTTTCATCGGGATTTGGGTCGTTGACATATTTAAGAATCATATTGTTCAATTTACTCATGCCTGGAATTTTTCCGTACATTGGTTTATTGAACGATTTACTGTACAATGCAGTTTGTAATTCTTCATCCGTTATTGGAGGTTCAAAGTATTCATCTGGATCTTGTGAATCTTGTTGCTGGTGTTGTTGATGTAATGCTTTGTCCATTTTTTGATCAATTTTCCTTATTCTTATTTCTTCAGTTTCATGTCTTTTATATCTTGATCTTGTATAATATAAATCCTTTTCAATTAATTTAAATTGTAATATCTTTTTTCTATTATATTCCATTAAATCTTTACAAGCTATACTAAAATGTTTTAGTTCGATCAATTTATCTAAAAACCCAATGTTAATTGAATTACTCAAACTTGATAATAAAATTGTGTGTCGCTCAAATAATTTGCCAACATGTTCAATTGAATTTGAATCTTGAATTAATGATAATTGATTAAAATTGGATCCCAAATCGGATAATTCAATTGAAAGTTCATTTATATGTTTAATCAGACGTTTATTTATTTTTGATATGTTATTTAAAACCATTTCGTATTTCATAAATTTCATTTCAAAATTTACAAATTTCTGAAATTGTTCTTCTTCTGATAATTCTTTAAACAAATGTGCATCTGAACTTGATGGAATTGGTAATGCTAAGTATAATTGATTTTCTAAGTTGCTTAATGGTGCGACTGGTGATAATTGGAATATTGATGTCTTTGAAAATATTGAATTTTCATTATTACTGATAAAATCTTGAAAGTTAATTTCTGGATCAAGAAAATTTAAAAAAAATTTGGAATTTATTAACTGTTTAATCTTCATACATTTATTCAAAAATGCTGCTAGCATACGTTTTCTATATTCAACCAAATTAATCATTGGATCACTTTCCGCATTTTTATATGATATGCTTTCAATTGATGATTTATCATTATCAATATGATTATTATGATGATCTGTTAAATTGTTAGATATAGTTGATGTAGTAAAAACAATATTAGATTTTAGTGACTGTTTTTCGGGTATTGGTGGTATGATTAATGTTGGAAATTCTTTAATAAGACATGATCTTAATGATTCAAACTCACTGTATCTTCTTTTGACAGATATGGGGCCAAATTGAACAAAGTACACAATGAATCCTTGCAACTGATGAGAATGTATGTCATTTGACTTACAAGCATCTGTTATTTCGGCTTTAATATCTTTACTTTTCTCCAATATTTCTTTAACTCTGCTTGGATAGTTTAATTCTTTCTTGGTTATTACAGATGCTACGGAATCTGTATTTTCTTGTGTGGTTACAGTTTCTGCAGTCTCTGTTGGAATTGGACTCTGTAAACTTGTCACTGTATCCGGTGAGCTTTCTTTGATCTCTGTCATTATTTGCAGGCTTGGTTTCTGTTTGGTGGATGTCGAAAACCGTAGCCAGGTAAAGAGAAGCTCAGTAATCAAATGATTGTCTGAAATTACAGCGCCTTCCACAACGCAACATGAATTTGACGTTTTCGATTGTTTACTTTGTTCACTTTGTTTACTTTGTTTACTTTGTTTCGGCACTAAAACTTTGTTCGGCGTATCCCAAAATACAGCATCCTAACCTTATAAAATGTCTGATTATCAAACGGGAATAAATATTTCTGTGGATTTGGTGGCCAGATATTGGAAAATGGTTGAACTTGGGACTTTATTGTTGTTAATATTCCTCAGATCATCAAATCCAATTTTCAAGATAGGTATGGCATTACATATTGGGTTACAAACTATGTTAATATTATCTTATTCTATAATTGTATACTATAAAGCAAATTTTAATTGTCTATCAGAGGATTCTCAAAATAAAGGATTATTTCAAAAAATTATTGGATTTATACCAGGTTTAGTTAAAAAAGTGTCAGCATTGATTATTAAATTGGTAATTTATATTTTCAAATTAAATAAATCGAACAACTTATCATTAAATATTAATAGCTATAGTTATGTTTTGGCCTACTTTTTAATAATGTTGAGAAAAATGTTGGCTTTAATGGCGGCTATTTATATTACAGCAGAAGATGATGAATCGACACATATAAAAGCTCTAGGTATTTACTCAATACTTCTACCAATTCAAATGAAGTTTATCAATTCAATGTTACCTTCAAAAAATTTCAAGTCTGAGTCATATGGTAATTTGACATTTTTCAAAGGTATAAGATCATTATTAAGTTTGGAGAGTTCAAAACCTATTAATTTACAATTACTTCAATTAGTACGTAATCGTTTATTTTTAATTACTAATTTCTTAGTTATTGTATTTTTATACTATGCATTTGACAATGCACAAGAATCATTAGATCTTGATTTTGTATGGAATGGGATTATGAAGGCTATAATTTTGATCGATGCATTATTTTCAATGACTTTTATTGTTGAATTGTCTGGATTAAAATTACATTTCATGAATACTAATGATACATTTGTTTAATGATAATTATTTAGCAACATATATATAGAGAGAAAAGGTGTATTAATAAAATTAGATAGAATTATAATACCATGCTAAAGTTAAAATGTGTAACAAAAAAAATAATCCAGAGTTAACAAAGAATGATTTCCAATTCTTGGAATTTTCAATTTCCCATTCAAAAAGAATATAACTAAAATACTTTTCATAAACTGTAGAATTTTTCTTTTCAAAATGGGACATATCAATTGATTTTATGTCTTTTCTAAACAACCTTTGAACAATCCTTTTAATTTTCAACATGCTTCTTTCAAAAATTAAGCTCAATCGATTTCCTAAATCAATTGTAACTGTACATAAAAAGATCCAAACAATCGAACAAATCAAAAAGGTTATATAACAAATCAATGGTTGCGATCGTGATGGTAAATAGCATAAATGAGTTTTTGCAGTTTCTGAATCAACTGTTTGGGTATCATCATTTTTAACATTCCAATCAGCATCAATCTCATTATCTGGATTCCACAAGCTTAATAACTGAATACCTGGCCGCTTAATACCACCTGAAGCAGACGACGCTTTGACTGTGACTTCATCTGTATATTTCAAGCCTGGATGATCGCCATCACCAAACTCATAATCCGATTGTAATGCACTGTAGCTTTTGTCGTGTGGATGACGAATATGGCAATAGTCATGATCATCACCAGAGAATATCAAAATTGGTTTAACTGTATTAATGATTCTTTGACTCATATCATATTCTAACACGGTTTGATACTGTTTACCTCTTATTACTGGAAATTTCTTGTCTGATTCTCTTAGTTTACCACACATTTGTAAATCTGTAAATCTATATAACGGAACATGAGAAATTGCAATTCTTGGATATTTATTATATGAAATTTCAGGGTTTGAAAAACTTGAAATAAATTTATCACTTGGTTCACTAACTCGTAAATCTTCTGTGCAGGACAATGAAACAGTGTCTAACAAAACTAGGGAATGATTACCAATGAACACAACTTCATCAGCATTGCCAAAATATGCTTTGAATCGTTCATACTTTTCAAAATCAATACCATTACCAAACCCAACATCATGATTACCTGGAACTTGTCTAAACTGTCTGACCCCACTCAATGGGTTAAAAACATTATTAAATCGTCTATACTCCTTCATCCAATATGCATCGTCCCATTCTCTACCACCATCAAATAAATCGCCAACAAATATTATACTATCAGGATTCAAAATCTTATGATACAGATTGTGATTTCTATGTAAATAATTATCTGTTATTCTTTGGAAAAAAAAAGTGAATATCCAAGTTCTGTTGGGGTATGAATATTCATCAACTATTTGTGGATCACCAATAATAATTGAATGATGTGGGTTTGAATTTTTTGGCCATTGTTCCCAACTATCCCACACGCAAGCTCTAAGAACATTTGTAGGTTGGATTCTTTCAAAATAATGTATTATTCCAAATAAAATTGTATATAAAATTATTATTTGTTTCCATCTAATGTGTTTATATATTGAGTCCTTCTTGATTGCTTTATTATAACTATTTTTTGAATGAAATTTATTATATTCATCACTATACCCAGTAATATCTAATGCTGTTTTACCACCCAAACGATGTTTAGGCTTTAATGACATGGATGGTTGTGCGTTGTGTATAATATAACAAAATTTGTGCACATAGAGTCTACGACATCAACTGAAGAAAGTAAAAACAAAAAATCAAAATAAACTGTCAACTTGAAATCCGAATTTGGAAATGGCTGAAAATCATGTAAATACACCGGTAAATTCCCAAATTCTACAGCCCAGTATTTTTCTTGATGGTTAATTGTGTGAATTAGATAAATATATGGGAACGGAAAATAAAAAAAGACGTGGGAGGCCACCTAAAAACCCATTTGATATGAGTAATGGAGGTGGTCATAATTCAAATTATGGATTAGTTGGATTAGAATTAACCACATTACGAAAATCATTTAACGGACAAACTAAATACAACTTTGATGATTTTTTGCAAAATAGTATACCTGAACAGTATACAATTGCTGTTATCAATGACCAAGAAGAAATGGATAAATTGATTGAAAGCGATAAACTAAAAGTTTATGATACTTCAGATATTAGAAAAGGTACGTTTGATGAATTAAAAGAATCATTGAAAAATAAATTTCAAGTAAACTTGGTTGATCATGAAAGAATCAGAGGACCACCTAAAGTGTTTCATGTGGCAGGAGTAGATCCATTAGATGATTGTTTATATGAAAAAAATCACGATAAGCTTGCAAGAAGGGAAAAAAAATTCACTTCAATCGATAGAGATAAAATGTTGACTGAAGTTGATAATTGTATAGAATTATTATCTTTGTTAGGTATAGAGGTTAAAAAAAGTTCATTAAACGAATCAATTATGCACTATATTGTTGAAGACCATGAATTAAGTGATGTGCAAATATTTCGATTAAGTCATTTATTAGGGACAATCACAACGATTAATGAACCAACCAATGCTATTGAAATGATTTTAAAGTATAGATTAACAGTTAGAGAAATACGACTGTTTTTACTTAATTTCTTTAAAATTAAAACCTTAGAAAATATGATGAAGAAAGAAGTTTTTCGAGCTCAAACACTGCCGACAAATCATTTTACTGAACCGACTACCAAAAATAATGTCAAGCTGCTACGTGAGAGACGATTGATCTCAAGAAATAAGAGAATAGGTAAAGTTGTATCAGTTAAATTTAAAGATGGAGTAGAATTGCAAATCGACCCTATATGTAAGCCTAAAGTGGTGATAAAAAATGGTAAAACTAATAAATAATTAAATTGCTAATAACTTTAATAAAAAAATGAAAAATTATTCGAAATAAGTAATCTATAATGTATAAATCTATGAAAACATCGCCTTAATAACTGTAGTCTGGGTTTTAAGCAAAGAATGGCAAGGTTTGGATGTGATTCTTCATATCAAAAATGAGAATAAATGACCTACTTCAATATAATGAGCCACAAAGTAACTTTTACCTTATAATTGATAATTAATCTGTTAAACCGAATTAGCGGACTTTGCAGTAGATGCAGTCTTACTTTCTTCGGTTTTTTGAACAAAAGTACCACCACTCCAAGTGCTAGGTTAGCAACAGGTAACCTTTTTAAAACTTGAGCAGCATCTTTGACGGCTTTACCCTTTAAGGATTTCTATTCAGCGATAGGAAGAAAATATTCAACAATTGCAATAATTTCAGTTAGTTTAAAATCAGTGGGATCTTCAAAAGCTGGAGTTTTTTAATGGAAAAGTAGTTTTAAACTTTTCAATTTGTAAAGAATCGATAACTTGGATATCTAGATTTAAAAACTTTACGAATGGACCAAGCTACTCAGATCTTGTGATACTGGACGAATGTAGACGTCACCTCTTGAAATTGTTATTTACTGGATTAGTATTAAAAAAAACTTGATCATGTTGCAAATAGTACAATTGTTGGCAGTTGGAAATGGTCTTGCTTTTAAACATCCGAAAACAAACCAATGAAAGCAAGCAGTTATGAATTGTGATCACACAGAATGCACAACATGCTACATAGCACACCAAAGTATATCCTGTTTCTTCTGAAAAAAAATGTGGTAAAATGCAACGTTTTCTTTGTGTTATCACAAATACCTTCATACAATTATCATCTGGCTATCAATGTGAATTAATAAGTTGAGTCATTTATCAAGTTTGTTGCTATGGAAAGTACAAAGCCAGATGTTCTTTTATGTTCTGTTTTCACGCAACCGAAAAGATTTAGTGCTACTCATACTCTTAATTTCTATACAGTTTTATGAGGTTATCTAGTGGAGCATATAAATGAGGGATAAATAAATAAATAAATAAATGTTGTTGTTGATGATAGCTTATAATTTAGCAACTTCATAAGCAATAGGATCTGTTTTCTTGACATTTGCATGCCATCTTGCTAAATATGGATATTTTGCAGCGGTGATACCGCCAACGACTTCAGCAAATGCAGCATACCATGAGAAGAAATATTCATCAGCAACGGTTGCATAGCCGTCAACTGCAAGATATTGTCTGGTTGATAATTCATCATTGATATATTTTAACTGCTTTGCTAAAGTTGCAGAAGTTTTAGCTTTACCTTCTTCCGTTGTTTGAACGAAAACATAATCACACCAAGTGTTAACAACATCTTGGTTAACATATGATAACCACCTAGTAACTTGAGCTGCATCCTTTGCATTCTTACCCTTTAAAACTTTATTATTAGATAATGAAAAAAGATAATCAATAATTGCCAAAACTTCAGTTAGTTTATAACCAGTTGAATCTGCAAATGCTGGTGCCTTCTTCAATGGGAAAAGTTTTGGGAACTCTTTACTACTTGCAATATCAACAACATCAACATCAACATTCAATGATTTAACTAATGCACCTAACCAGTTGGATCTTGGTGATGCTGCAATGATGAAAACAGTACCTTGAGACATGCTTTTTTGTAAATTGTAATTAACTACTTGTGAAAACAAACCAAAAAAAACCTAAATCAAGGTATCATACATCATCTGTAAATCAACCATATATACTGGATATATATTGGGATGTCGCTTCTTAATATACCTGGGAACTGGGGAAAAAGAGGAATAACAGATATAGCAAAACACTACTTGTTTGGGACAAAACATACGCATACCGCAAGTAGACAACGTGTGTGGCGCATTTTGTACGTGGCACAGTGGTTTTACAGTTTTCGGTTTATGTTTTACGTTTTACCGTCAGGGCAAGTGAAAAGACTGTAAATTGATAAAAGTGAAACGTAAATAAAAACCTGGATAATTGATAAATCAATGGGAAATTCTTATATCAAATAATATGGCAAAAACACTTTTATTACCAATGGACACATCCATCAATGGTGTTATTCCTGATATAATAATTGATAAAATAATTAACGCTCTATCTAATTTTAATGACTTAGTTAGTTTCTCAATTATTAACAAAAAGACTTATAACTATGTGATGAATAATGATGAATTTTGGACAAACAAATTGAAAATATTAGGCGTATGGGGGAAAACTAATAAACCTTTAATTGATGATTTTAAAATTAATGCATTGAATTGTTTAGATGATAAAATTAATGATAAACAAATTTCCCGTACAACATTCATCAAAATATTTTCAATTTTATCACCTATATTAAAACAATTATTGATTGATAACTATTCCAATTTCCAAAACTTGAATATTTTTAATGAATTTAGTACACCAATTTCACAATCCAAATTATTTTCAAATATAGGGAATTTTTTAAAACTTTATGAAAATTTAAATAACTATGGCAATTTGATAATTCGATTTAATACGATACTAAATTTATTCATAAATTCAATTATATCCGAAATTGAATTACAATTATCGAAAAAACAATATTCAGTGGTTTTAAATTTAATAACTGCATTAGATTATTTAAATATTTCAAATGATAAAATTACGGTTGATTCGTTGGAAGCATTACTAGAATTTTTCATATCTAAAAATAATGAAGAATATTCATATTTATTAAATGACGATAATTATTCGAATCAATGTTTTATCAAAGAGGATGAACAATCAAATAAAAGAGGTATAGTGAAGGGATATTCTTTCAATTTTGATAAAATTGATGAAATTTTAAACAATGTAAAAATTTTATTAAATAATCAATTAAATGAAGTCAATTTAATTTTTAATTCAAATAATGATATTTTTAAAGGTAGGAATATTGATGAGATCCCGATAATTTTCAAAATTTTAGAGAATTTTTTAAGTAATCATTTAATTGGGGGGTTATTTGATAGAATAATCTCAAAATCAAAGCAGATTGATTCCTTGGATGAAATTTTAACATCAAAACAAATACTTGAAAATAGAGGAGGAACAGAGATGTTGAATAAAAATATCAATATAATGAATGAACAATCATTATTTTTCCAATGTGTTCCATATATTTATTCACAAACTATTATGGTTGTACAAAATTTGAAATATCCAGAAACTAGTATAAGGTTAGATAATGGAGATTTTACTACGATGAATTATGTTAAAGTTGTTTGTGAATTTGTTAATTACTACTATGAACAATATTTAATTGATTTTTCAAATGAATTGCCTAAACAGTGTCATATTTCTTTAATTCAATTGATCAAATCGTGGCAATCAAATAATCAAGAAATTCAGAAGAACGTTGAAAATGAAATTTTGAAATTAGTTGATGAAGATGATTCAAATGATAAAAAATCGAATTATGAAATGTTTACCACATTTACCAATCTATTTAATTTTAAATCGAAGGATGATGACAAGAAGGATAATAATAATAATAATAGTAATAAAGAAGAGAATGATAATGATCAAATTAAATTAACTAAAATGGCAGCAAAGTTAAAAATTTTAATTGGTAAAGTTGAGTCGATGAAAAATTTGGTTAGTATTGATTTAACAGTTTTATTATTACAACATATAAAAAATAGTTATGATTTATTATTAGATTTAAGGAAATATTCAATTACGGAACAATTAAACAGACAAATTTATGAAACGTGTAAGAACATTTTCAGTGATATGTTACAAATTTTAATTAATAATCATATCAAACCAGGATTTTTAGAAGCATTACAAAGATTGAAAAATTACAAACCAATTAATAATGATATTGAAAATACATTAGAACCGGTTAATAATTTCATTGAATTAGTTGATGTTGGAGATTTAATTTTACAAATGATCAATGTTTTCTATAATCATGAATTAATTCTAAGTGGTATAGTACCTATGAAAAATTCATATTCAA
Organism: Pichia scutulata; assembly: GCA_030560845.1. Taxonomy (NCBI): domain Eukaryota; kingdom Fungi; phylum Ascomycota; class Pichiomycetes; order Pichiales; family Pichiaceae; genus Pichia; species Pichia scutulata. The sequence goes on from JAKTWB010000102.1 coordinate 35,513, forward strand.
AGGATTTCCTTAGAATGAACAATATTGAGAAATCGATCAAAGTATTAGAAAGTTCATTGGATACATATGTTGCAAATGGGTTAGATATTAGTATTGATATAATAGTGTCTGAAATTAAGTTTAAAATTGAAGGATTTATTGGACCAATACCATTGGCATCGAGTAATAACAGTAAAACATTAACGATTAATTCGAGACCACCAACATCGAATAGTTCTATTACCAATCAATCAATTGAAATTGAATCAACAACAGTCTATAATTATAAAAACATTGAAACATTACCTTTAAATTTGAATAAAGCAAGTGATTGGTGTTTTATATGTTTAAAAGTTTTAAATAATCATTTTAGTTTATTACAGGATTCGATTGATAAGAATATAATGGATGTGTTCAAACAGGAATTGGGGGACAGATTAATTACGTTACTAATTCAATTGTTAATGAAGAAATTTAAGATTTCCGTTATTGGAGGTATACAATTTAGTTATGATATTAATTTGTTGTTTCAATATTATCAAAAAAATCGAATTAAGCCAGCAATCGAATATTTAATTGGATTTAAGAAAATAGACCAGTTATACTTGATTGATTGTTCAAGCACAACATCCAAAGAGTTTAAATCAAAGTGCAAAGAGTTGGGTAAGTTAATAGTTGAAATCGGCAGAGACAATGGTGTTTTCACGCCTGAAGAAGTGTATCAGTTTGTTTCAAGAAGGGTAGATTGGGATAAGATTAAGAAATATATTGATAAGGTGGTTTATGGCTTTGGAGCAGATGAATGTGTGATTACGTAAGAGTGATTGATAGGTGAATAAATAGATAGATAGATAGATAGATAAATGAATAAAGGTCGTTAAAAAAGGCATTATATAAATATGAAAATAAAAGTAGAGAAAAGAAAAGTAGAGTAAAGTAAAGTAAAGATGAAAAGCAAGAATTTAAGAAAAGAAGGGGTTAGATGAGAATAAAAGTTGTGAAAAGGAATAAATATATGGAATGAGTTGGTGTGTTATGTGTGGAAATAAATCATAAACAAAAGATAAAAGGGGAGTCGTTATTGTTGCATAGGAATAAATAATAGGGGGGAGTGTGTACGGAGTTTAGAAATGAGATTGTGCACAGTGTTTTTCGTGTTTTTGATCCGCGTGGAAATATGAGCGGAGTGAAATAACCGGAGATGAGATGAGATGGAGATGGAGATGGAGATGGAAATGGAGATGGAGATGGAGATGTGAATGTTTTGATCAAGATATCCAATCAATAGATTGGAAGATCTCTAATTCATCATCATTTATAACAGAATACGCCACATTGTTTGATTTTTCGTCAATTATAGTAATATTAGTAGGAGTTATGGAAGTCGATGGGATGGTTGACGTAGTTGATATAGTGGAAGATGATAAGGATGGTGATAAAGAAGTAGATGAAAGGGGTGAAATTGAAGGGGGTTTAGCGGTGGATGGTGAAGATTGTAGGATTTCGTTTGAATATAGTATTACCAAATCAAGTGTATTTCTAAGTTTATTAAACTGTAAAATGTAATCATTATCAAATAATAAATTGTCTTGATCGTGGGCTTGATCTGGGGCTTGATCTTGGGCGTTATCTAATTTTAAATTCATGTTTAAAGTTTTTAAATCATTTAGTAAACCTGGTAACAAATTGAGTTTGAAGTTTGAGAAATTCAATAATTCAGGGGATTTCAAACAAGAGTTTAATTTTATGTTTGAATCAAAATCTAGAATGATGTTGAAAATGAATTTCGTGTCATTATAATCCACCATTTTAATTAATTTGGAAAATAAACAAGTATATAAGTTTGATAGGTGGGTGTGAGAAGATAATTTGATGAATTCAGGTGTGTAGATTAATTTTGATAATGAAAGGGTGAAAAATTCCAATAAGACTTTGATATAAATTGGCAATTTAATTAAGTTTAGATTGGTGATTGCATCTGAGAAAACCTCGAAATTTTTCAAGATTTGGGAATAATTTATAGTTGAAGTTGGATAGAATAGATTTATTAGTAAATCGATGAAATTTGAAACTATTTTGGAAATTGGATCCGTATGATTTGAACATTTCAAATTAGTCAGTTTGAATCTCCAATTTGACAAAGATTTTAAAATCAAATAATCATCCATAATTTGTTTGTCATTGTTGTTATTAAATACAAAAGTATTTAAGAATTTATTCAGGAAAACTGATAAAGTGAATAAATTTTTAAGGTATGAATTATTAATGTCATTAATGTTGATGAAATCAGTGGATTGGAACCAATTTAAACCTAATCTAAAACCATAGAAATTACCTAAAATGAAGATCAAAGAATAAAGATTGTTATTAGGGTTATGATCAGGACCAGAATCATTATGATTATTTATTAAATTTAATTTTTGTAAACATACTTGTAACCATTGATAAATCGAAGTATCTAAATCATCCGAAATATCGAAATTCGAGATATTATTTATTGAAGATTTGTTATTAATTGGGAAGTTTGAAATGAGTAAGATTGAATTGATTTTATTAATGGATAAATCATTGTTATCATTAATAAAATTGATGATTTCCTTTAAGATGAAATTGTTATATATTTGGATGTTACCATTAACGATATAAACAATTGACCAAAATAATAATTTGTTATTGTTGAAAAGATAATCAAAATCTTTTAGAGTATTGAAAATTGGGATATAATAGATTGAATAATTTTGAATGAAATCGATAAAAATTGAATTTATTTCAGTGTATGAGAAACAACAAATGTCATTAAGTGAATAGATTTTAAGAAAATCATTATCATTTAGAGGGGTTTCAAGTTCATTATCAGAATGATTTGGAGAGATGGTATTTGATTGAGGAGGGGTTATAACGACGTTTTCAAAATTACTTAGGATGTTATTAATTGAGTGGTAGATGTTGGTAGGAGGGGAGGGTTGGTTGTGGAAAGTTTTGGTTTCAATTTTGGGTTTAGTTTGGTTTTTGATTTTAATATTGTTTTTATTATTATTAATTTTATTTTTGATATTTTTGGTTTTATAATTTTCAATATCCATTAAACCATGAATTTTCAAACCCTTTTGATGGCATAAGTTTTTCAATAGTTGATCTTTGATTATTAGATCATCCACTAAAGATTTCAAGACTTGGATATCATTTGATAAGTTTTTGATTATGTTTGAACGTTTAACGGGGATGACAATTTCCAATTGGCAAACCAAACCTCTTTTTATGCAAGAAGAACAAGAATTTGGAGCTGTTTCGCTGTAATTACATTTAGTTTTATGTTTTCTACATCTTGAACAAGATTTGAGGTGTTTTAATTTTGTGGACGGATTGGAGGTATTTATATTGGAAGGGTTGATGATCATTGCAAGGTTATTAAAGGGAGGGGTGGAGGTGGAGGCTGAGGTGGAGGTGGAAGGAGTTGAAGTTGAAGTTGAGGTGTCGATATTGTCCATGTCATTGCTGTAATCTAGATAATCGAAATCGGAAGCAGGGGAAGAAGGTATTGATTTGAATCTTTTTTCAGACGAGGATGGAGACGATATAGAAGATTTTCTCTTCATGATGTGGGGAGGAAGCGGGGAAGGGGGGTGTACGGATAGCAGTAGGGAAAGAAGGTTAGAAGGCTAGAAAGAAAGAGAGAGAGAAGGAAAGAAAAAGAACTGGTGTAAATCACCACCCATGCATGAAACAACAACGGCCAGATGGTAGTTGGTGAAAGATACAGCAGGAAATGGAAAGTTGCCAGGGTTTAGCAGAAGAAAAAAGTTTCAACGCAACGGAGAAAGCGCAGCGGTGGGCGGCGGGCGGGAAGCACGGAGCCCGAGGGTGCCGGAGGGCGGTGACAAATTCCCGCACGGCCAGTGGACGGAAATGCGCCCGGTGGGAGGGTGCGCGGTGGGGGGTGCGCCCGGTGGCCTGCGCGGTGGAAACCCCGCAACCCCGCAGAGCTGCGCACTCACGCCTACCCGCCCACCGAGCGCTCACGTGACTCGACCTGGATGCTGGACACGTGGTCCCGCGTCTCGTCCAGCGTCTCGTCCAGCGTCTCGTCCAGCGTCTCGTTTGGGCCCGCCTCGTTTGGGCCGCCCTCGCCCTCGCCCTCGCCCTCGCCGCACCCGCAGTCGTAGTTCTCCAGCACGGTGGTGCAGTCGTAGGCCGGCTTGCCCAACCGCTCGTTCACCTTGTTGTGGATGAAACAGCCCCACAGCGCGGCGTTCTTGCGCGACCGCGTCTGCGGCGGGTACTGCTGCAACAACCGCACAAAGTGGCGGGCGCAGTCGCCGCAGGGGTACACCTGCGCAAACGCCCCGATGTACTGGTCCAGGTGGCGGCGCTGGCGCGCGGTGGGCTGCTCCGGGTACCGGGCGAGAATCGTGTGCAGCAGCTTCCAGGCCGCGTTGCCCAACTCCGCCTTCAGCGTCTCGTTGGCCATGTTGGCCATGAAGGGCGTGTCCAGCGGCGCCTGGGCGTTCACGGGGGCGTTCAGGGGCGTGTCCAGCGCTGTGTCGGTGGCCCTCATGGGCGAAACCTCGTGCTGCCCCCCAAGCTCCGTCTGCGACGTGTGCAGCAAATGCCAAAACAACAACGTCGCCAAAACAACACTCAGGATGTTGGTCTTGTTGATGCGGAATCCTCTCAGGCCTGTCTTCATCTGGGTCAATGATGCCGGTCTGTGGTGTGTGATGCTCAGAAGAAACACCCAACGCTCTATTCGCCACCTCCTCTGTTGTGTGTGTGTCTTCTGGTGTCTTTTCGACCTCCTTAACTTTCGCGATACAGGCCATCACACTACTTCATCTATTTTCCACACTGTGTAACATCACCACACTCACACCATCTGACGTCTCACTTCATCATAATGAACAATCCCATCGATGCAGTAACTATCAACTCCGCAAGAGAATTCCACAGACTGACCACCGGGTCAAGAATACCTCAAAAAAAAGCTTCTCCCCCACATGACCGTGGTGATGTTCATCACACTCATGCTAATCGTAATCATGATATAACCACCACCAATACCACAGCCACCCCCACCACCCCAACCACCCCCTCTCATACATGCCAACATTGTGATCAAATCATCATCCCTTCCCCAATGTCCTCATACCCCATCATGGACGTCCCCTCCATCACCATCAACAACCAATGGTTCATATTGACACAACACAAACCCATTCTAAACGCCATCGAGCTTGAAAATTTCGAAAAAATCCTAAACGGCTTACCGTTACCAGAAATGATCTTTGGTAACAACAAAGTCGAAATCAAACATGAGAAATTCCACATCATTTTCAATTCTCTAGATGCACTCAAATTGATCGATCTCAACATCGATCCGGAAAAATTGCTAAAAGTAAGCTATTCAAACGATTGGTTCAAATCAAGATTCCAAAGTACCAACAACACCCAGATCTTCAAACCCTTTGACTGGACCTACACTTCCCCGTACAACGGTACCACTCTAATCGGTAACCACCTTTGGACCCGTGATGATTCAATATCCATACCCATCGATAAGCTATCAAGCAACAATCCCATCAAGTTCTTCGATGAAATGATTTTATATGAGGACGAATTGGGTGATAATGGTATTTCCATTTTAAACATAAAACTAAGGGTCATGTCGGATTGTATGTTATTATTACAGAGATTGTTCATGCGTGTGGATGATGTCATTATCAAAATTATCGATACCAGACTATACATAGATTTCGACACCAATAAAATCATAAGGGAACAGAAATTCTTTCAAAATGATTATCATCAAATCTTAAACACTTTGCATGGTAATGATCCCAAAAAATGGTTGAGGGATATCAATTGGTGTGTTCAAAATCTAACCCAAGTTAATAAAATTTCAGAATTTATAAATCTATAATCTATATAATGAATGATTCATGCCATGAATAATTTTTTTTAAAAAAATCGAGATTTTCACTTACATACGCAATTCTAGTATGGCAATAGCTGTTCCATGCACTAACTGTTCCATGCACCTTCACTTCACTTCACTTCACTTCATTTCACTTCACCCCCACATGCTTCCCTTTATAAGACACTATTCTACTAAAAAATTAGCCGTGGTGGGTTCAGGGCCTTCATCCTTCTACACTATCTTAAACCTTCTCAAAACAAAATCCAAAGATTTACAAATTGACATTTTTGAAAAAAACCCTATACCATACGGATTAGTCAGATATGGCATTGCACCTGATCATCCGGAAGTGAAAAACTGCATCGACAGATTCAAAGACATTGAACCATTCATAGATTCGAAAATCGTTAAATTCTACGGGAATGTTGAAATCGGCGAGCAAATTAACCTCTCCGATTTATACAATCATTACAACGGTGTCCTATACGCATATGGATCTAACGAACCTAATCTACCTAGTATACCTGGCGATGCACATCCTGCAGTCATCGATTCTTTCAAATTCGTCAATTGGTATAATGGACATCCTGACTTCGCCGATTTAGGAGTTGATTTGGAAACCGTCAAATACGTTACCGTTATTGGAAATGGGAATGTGGCTATGGATATAGTTAGGATTTTATTCACGGATATCAATCAACTATCTAAAACCGACATTTCAACTAATGCACTTAATGTCTTGAAACGTTGTCATATTACACATGTTGATGTTGTTGCTAGACGTGGATTGTTGGAGAGCAAATTCACAAATAAAGAATTAAGAGAGTTGTTGGAGTTGAAAAATGTTCGTTTCGATGGTTATGATGAGCATTTCTTTGTCGATCAATTAAAAGATGTTAAATTGGATAGAATTAATAAACGTCGTGTTTCATTATTGAAAAAATACCATAACCAAACTAACAATAGCAATAATACCAACCTAACTCAATCTTGGTCTTTGAAATATTTAAAAAGTCCAATTGGTATCAAAGTGAAAAATGATCAGCTATTAAGCGATGTTTTATTCAAATGTAGAAAAATGGTTAAAGATGAAACGGAAAATAAATGGACAATCGAGAACGATACAAAGATCACCGATATAAAAACAGATTTACTCATCTTATCCACCGGTTATAAATGTACAGAATTGAAAGGATTCAAAGAATTAGGCATCAAATTTGAACATGGCAAAATCGTTAATAATAATGGCTTGATTGAATCATTACCGCATTCTTATTGTGTGGGATGGGTCAAAAATGGTAGTGTTGGCAACATCAATTCGACTGTTGTTGATAGTGAGAATGTTTCAAATGTTATAATTAATGATTTATTCAATGATACTAATAACGATCACGATACTAAAGATGGTAGAAAGGGTATTGAAAAATTACTCGATGGAGAAAAAATTGTTCATTGGGAAGATTGGAAAAAAATTGATGATTTAGAACTTGAAAATGGTAAATTACAAGGTAAAGCTAGAGATAAGATGACTTTTAAAGACATGATCAAAGTCATCTTTTCTAATTGATTGATAATATCAATATCACTATTAAAGAATTCATGATAATATATATATTGAATAAATATAAATAAATAAGTAAATAAATAATTAAATATCAGTAAGTATAAATAAAATAGAGTTGGTCTTTATATAAATAACGTAACTTAGTATATATAAATTACACTTAATGATGTTCCTTTTCGTGTGATAAATGGAAATAGTATTCTAAACCATAACCAAGTAATAAGAAACCAACAGCAAAATGTAAAACTGGTCCACCTTTGTTTCTGTATGCTTCTCTGTAAATTGCAAATGGAGTTCTTGGGGTTTCAACAGTTGCATTACCTCTTGGTAATTTAGAATAGAATGAAACAATATGTTGCATTCTCTTTGCTGCTGGGTTTGAACCTAGATTCGCAGGAGATGCAATCTTAGGTGGAATCAAGGTGGTAAGGGATCTTCTAAAGATGGTAGACATGGTTGATTTGTAGAAGGGAGGGGATAGCAGGAGCCAGAGAGACAATTACAGTGTTTTAGTATATATATATATTCGTTGAAGATGTGTTGTTGGCGGTTGGGTGCGTAAATTCAAGGACGGAATGTTATTGGGAGAAAACGCTGAACCTGTGCACCAGCAAAAATAGTTAAAAAAATGGGAAAAAATGAAAAAAAAAAAAAAGGGAAAACTCTACATCTGTACACCAGTCAATGTGTTGTGCGCGTGGACCGGTGTACACGTCTCTTGTGTGGGATAAATATGCTTGAAGCACTGATGGGTATGGTTGTATTGGTTAGTATTTGGTGGATGGCTATTTGATAGTGAGCTGGTGTTGGTGCAGTAATCCAGATCACCAGACGCCAGCTAGTATTTGCAATGGATCTTCACAAGTGGGGGTTCAGACACACCTCCATCTACCGGTTTTTGAGATTTTCGGTTTCGCCGTTTGATCGGAGCAGGGGCTCGTTTTTTCGCTGGCTGCCCCGATTGCCAATTAATTATCCGAAAGGGGAACTTGATAGAACAAAACTGAATTTGAGTTTGAGTTTGAGTTTGAGTTTGATCTGAGCAAGTGGGTTAAATACTGGGGATACTGCTATCTGGGCTTTGGCACTTGTTTCTTTCCTTTCTTTGTTGGCTTTCTTCCTTTTGTCTTCTTCTTTCCGTAAGTCTTGGTTGTAGTTGTCAACTCTCACATGGCAGACACCATAAACTCTTCTCCAGAGGGCTCAGCAGTTTATCCTTCACCTTCTTCTTCAAGTCTTTCACATGGCTCATCTTTCAGAGCCATCATTCTTGGAAAGTATTCCAATAAATTGAATAAGCTTATCAAGCTGAAAGACAATGTTCAAAATGACTTTTCAACAAGTAATAATAATAATAACAATTTGAACAATAACACTTCTACTGACACAGCTCCAAGATTTGTTACTATTTTTAATCAGTCCACGTATGATGACTGTAACATGTTATCATATTCTGGAAATGATTTCCGTAACGATATGGATTATAATATCTATCTAAACAACAATCAAGTTAATCAATTCAATGATTTAAACAACTCTTATGCAACTAACAATAACTTGATTGTTAATAATACTTCTTTCTCACCTTCATTTTCTTCCTTAAATTCTTCGTTTGATAATTATTCAACTCCTCCAATTTCAAGATCAAGTTCCCCATTAAAGCAGGTATTTAACTATAGTTTCATTGATTCGATTTTGAAAGAAAACACAGAAGTTATCAATAACAATAATTTTAATAATGATAGAAATGAATTTATAAAAAGAAGAAAATTTGATAATGATTATTTGACTTTAAATTCAATTGACATTAATCTTAATTTATTTAATCCATATGAAAGTCAAAGTTCTTTCATTTTTGATGTTCAATTTACTCCCTTCACAAATGAAAGAATATCATTAATCAAAAATTTAATTTCAAAAGAAAATATGAATCACTCTTTAGTTGATTCAATTTTAGTTTTATTTACAAAGGACAACCTTATTATTAAATTTCAAATTTTGAAAAAAGTTATTAATCTAAATTCAAACCTAATTGATTTAAACTCAAATAATTTGTTTGAAAATTTTTGGAACTTGAGAATCAACTCCTTCACTTTGAATAAGTTGATTGAAAATTCAAATTCGCTTTTTGATGATAATGATTTAAATCATCATCCGCACAATAACAATGCATATATTTATTATGAATTTATTTTAGTTGATTTTATTAACTTGTTATTACTAATGGATTCAATTGCATCTTATATTATAACAACTAGCATTAACGAAAGCGAGGTCACATCATCTGAAAAATTAATGTTGTTACAGTTTCTCAATTATCTGGACTTGGAACACATTAACCAAATTAAAAACTTTGCTAAGATGGACGCACTAAGTATTGACATTTTGAAAAGATTGGTATTTTTTTTATGGAGAACTGAAGACTCAACAATTTACAACAACTTTAATAATCTATCAAATTTATAAACAAAAGAAGCATTCTGTTTTCTTTTATCTGCTACCTATTTCTACTTCTATTTCTATTTTGACTTCTGTTTCGATTCCTATTTTGACCTCTATTTTTTTTATTTATTCTTTCCATCACATTTTTAATCATTTCCCTTTCTATAATGCTTAGCATATCTCATTATATATATATTTTACGTAGCATTTCTATTTATATCCTTGCAAACAACTAATGCATCGACAAAAATTTCCCAGAAATGAAAAATCAAGAACCTTTAATTTTCTTAATTTCCTATTTGGGACATGAGAAAATCAAAACTTTGTGAAATTCATGCTGGATAAAAGTTGGCCACAATCAAAGATCGCCCTGCCTATTCTTAACAAAACAGAATAGCTTGATAATCATATGCAACATAATTATGTTTGAAGAATGGTTGTATAGAAGGGTATGTATTATGAAATATATATTATTAAACGACATCATGAAAATCATGAAATCATCAAACAAAATAATATACAAAAAAATATTCAGTATCATACTTCAATCATACCAACACAGCTAAATACTAACATCATAAATCACCACCACTTGATCTATTTTATTACAGTTAATAACATCTCCTAAATTCCATTATTATGTTCGTGTAATTCACGCAATGGTAAACAATTTGCCATCTCCGAGACCACCGCATGGATTTCATGAAGGACCTAAAATATTTCAACAATTTACTAAAAGAGAAGTTTTCAAACCTACTATAAGACAAAAATTCAGGGCTTATGGTGTTATTTGGGGGCAGGAAATGTGGAATAGTTTTACATTTCGAAAATAATCAAGACTGAAGATACCTTACTATTACTGATACCATTAGACATTTTGTGTCAAGCTAGCTATTTTTGTTTTTGATTATTATTAATTAATATTATTATTATTATTACTATACAAATTTATACACACAGAAGTTTTACAAATATTTAAAATTTGGTTTTAACAATTTTATTAAATTGATCTTTGGGTTTCCTAAAGTCAGCTGTTGAAACCATCGTTATATCATCAGGCATTGTCAAAACAACTTTTCTATTATTGGAATTTATAAACTCTCCCATAACAACATTCGAATCATATAATCTTAACTTATAACAATCTCTTGAATTTTTTAAAACTTTATTAAAATCCCATGTCACTGCATATGGTCCAATCGAGGAAACAATATACGTAGGCTCAACATCATTAGTTGACTCATTAAATTTAGCAATTGAAAACTTCATATTTGTTCCAAAATTTCTTTTAATATATGCCATATGTTCAGGATTTAATTGTAACCTTCTAGGAATTGGTTTATCAGCCATACTAAATGATCTTTCATATCCTAATTTCCCATTGAATTTACCCCCATTTTGTATTAATACATCAACTAATAATAAATATGTTTTACATGTTGCTAGTAAATATCTACCATCCGTTGATGTCGTTAATCCATAAATTTCATCTCCTAATGCAGGTAATAAAGTTTTAGCATTTTTACCTAATTGATCATACAATCTAATTTCACCGTTTCCACTGGCAGTAACAATATATCCTTTACCAGTTGTTGAAACTTGTTTAAAGTTAATCTTCGTTTTGTACGTTTTATTATTTGAGTCTGATATAAATCCATTGGAAATCCTTGGATCAACTTTAAACATTGATTGTGAACTAATACCTAAGAAAGTGTCATCATTTGATAAATTTCCAAATTTTGAATTGGTTGTAAAACTTTCAATATTTAAATTACTATCATTTTGTTTAATATCCCAATCTTCAACTACTTTACCATATTCTATATCCAATTTGTGTAACTTATCTTTATTTAAATTATCTTGAATAATCATCGTTTTATCATTATTTAATAACATCATTTTATTAGGATTAACTAACTTCCTTTTATTCTTGGATTCTGTCACTTTTTTAATAGATGCGGCAAATTCTATACCTGAATCATCATTCGCTTTAAAAATTCCAATCTTATTACCTCTTGAAATGAATGCATTATCTGAATTCAATCCTAAAAGTAATCCTGAATTTTTACTATTTTCATTAAAGTTTCTTAATTCTTCATTGTCTGATTCATCATCTGATTCTTCATAAACTTTAGATTTATATGAAACTGTAGATTTACCCCTTCTTGAAACAACATTTTTTCCTTCCTCCTCTTTTTCTTCTTCATCACTTGATTCTTCTTCTTCGCTTTCAGTTATTTCTTGATCTAAATCCATTGAATCCAAAGAATCTACCAAATATTGATATTCAAAATCCTTTGCAACCCAAGGTTTTTCATTTTTATATTGCCATTGCACTTTCATGAAAACTTGTTGAAATTCATCATATGTTGTTCTATCTTTGAACTTGAGTAGCCACGTGAACGCATTATTCTTGCTGAAAACATTGAAAAGAAATGACAATTGTTCAAATTTAAACGTACCGTCTAATTGATTTGTCATTTGTGTCGTAACATAAATAAAACTTGAAGTAGTATCTTTCAACTCAAGGTTATAATTCCAATTTGATAATTCATAAAAATAAACTGTTGCATCGTTGGATTTAAGTTTAAAGGATTGAACTTCTGGATCATAAATATATGCCTTAATTGGAAACTTGTCAAGGAAAATTCTTTCTTTTAAATCATCGGATGAAATATCTGAAACTAATGTTTCTGATGCATCAACAAAATTTGACTCGTCGTCATCATCATCAGAATCATCTTTATTGCCATTCTCGTATGTTAATTCACCAAGTTCAACAATTGAATCGTTATCGTAGTCACTATCAGATTCATTTTCAAATTCAACTTCATCTGCAACATTTCTGCTTGTCGAAGATAAAAGCTCTTTCATATTCAAAGTACTTGGAATCGATGCACTATTTGCAGAATTTAAACAATTATCAAATATATCATTTCTATCAATTATAAATTCTTGGATATCATTTAAGTTTATATTTGAACTTGATCTTTTATACTTTCTTTCATATTTAAATTTGTAAATTGATGTCATAAATTGTTCAATCGTGTCAGTTGGTACAGTGTTATTGATCCTGTATTCAAACATATCACCAAAATCACCTTCCAGATCTCTCCAGGAAATGATTTTGTCATTATATCTTTCAAAAAGACAGATTTTAAGTGATGTATCGATTAAAAACGTTTTAACAATGTTGCTTTCATTTTCAAAAAAATTATCATTGCCAATTTCGTCTTCATTTTCATCATCGTCCAAAGAATCTGAATCTGATTCATTACTTTTCCAAACAACTAATTGGTGATTAAATTGATTATGTGTTTCTCTAATCGTTAAAATTGCATCAGTATATAAACACTCGTTTTCAGATTTTGGTGATGAAGGTGAACGAACCAAGTATAATTGACCTGATGGAATCATGATGGATTCATCGTTGGCATAACTTGGATTTTTCCTTAAAAACCTCTTGACTATGTTCATTGGTATGCCCGCAGTTTTTTGTCTAGTTCTCTCTGTTTTGCCACTTATACAAAGATAATGGACTCACCAAAAAATTTAAGTTCCAAAATTTTTAAAAATTTATCTTTCAAATCTCAATAACAAATCTCAAATCGGTTAAAGATTGCAATAGAAAATAAAATATTACTGAAAAATAAAAAAATCAAAAATTAAAATTTGAAAACTTTACATGGTATATCATCGATTTCTTACTATTTATAAACCATAAACACAATGTGGAATCTACAAAAACGGCTCTTTCATATAAGTCGAAGTTGTTTCAACTCAAATAGTGGTAAAAGACCGAAAACATGGAATTTGCCAGATCTTGATAAACTACCAGGTGGCTTTAGGGGTAAAGTTTATAATAAAAAGGATTGGAATGAATTTTTAACAAAAAATACAAAAATTATAGAAAACGAAGAAAATGAACATGACAAAACGAAAAGACACTTGAAGTCTCCACCTGTGGGATGGAGAAAAATGGCAAATTTACCTGATTGGTTGAGAAATAAGTATGCATTAAGAGAGAAACAATTAAAGGATGGTTTTGATTCATCAAATTTTAAAAGAATAAGTCCTTCAACTGCTAAAGCAATACGAAAATTACATGATGAATTCCCAGATGAATTGCCAACTGCTAAATTAGCTGAATTTTTTAAAGTTTCACCTGTTGCCATTGCTAAAATTTTAAAATCTAGGTGGACACCAAGTGAAAAAGACTATGAAAAACTAGAAAAAAGATGGGAAAGACGTTTAGTCAATCAAGTTTCTGATAAAATTATTGAAAATAAATTTAACCACTTTATTGAAGATACTGAAAGTAAGCTCAAAATGGAAATTCCTGAATTTTTCAGAAAGGAGTTGTATCAATATTATGAAAAATTCGGTATTGAAAATGTTAAAAATGATTTTAATGAACTTAATGATGCTAGATTATATAGGGAAAGAAGGAAAAATGAAAAGTTGTCAGGTTATGTTGATGATGTCACAGGAAGGAATAATTCAAATGACAAATAGAGATACGTGTACAGAAATAAAATTTTATAGAGCTTTAATCAATAATGTTTTTTTGAGTCAAGTTTAACTTTGATTTCATTCAAATTATCATCTATAATATCCAAATAATTAAACTTGTAAGCTTTTGTAGCCAAACCATTACTAACATGTATATGAGACAAAGGTTTTTTGAATAGCATATCACGTGGATGTTCAGAAGTTGTAACTTCAAGGTATGTTTTAAACTGCCTAATTTGATATAATAAGGAATTCATTTCTGGGTCTCCATCACTATATCCTGAATTTGATAACTTTTTGAATTCGACAACTTTTAAATCTTTCATTTTTTCTTTCAAGCTTGTTATTCTGTTAACTAATTTAGTGTTACTGTGGGTGACTTTATCATTCAAATCAGAAAATTTTGTAAAGTCATCTACGTTTTCCCCATCAATGTCATTAAACTTAACCTCTTTACCATCTGACTGAACTGTGCTAAATTGAACATTATATGATTTTCTCTTGGAGTCCTTTTTAAAACTCTCATATTCAGATTGTTTTAATTCTTCTGCAACTACATCATCTGATGATATAGTTCTATCAACCAATGTTCTTCCATTATAATTAACGTTTAAATTTGGAGGATTTTTAATCTGTTTTTGTAACCTGTTGTATAAAGATTTTAATTTAACATATGCAAAATTTTGTAATTCAAATCTACGTTCTAATGTAGTTGTGAACGCAGGTTCAAGGATATACTTAACTATTAATGCTATTGTAATTGTTGACAATAATGTTAATCTTGATAAAACTCTAATATATTTGATGACAGGATGTGTAGGGATTCGTAGTTTAGGAAGTGATGATTCTTCAGGAAACGCAATCACAGGTATTTTAGACATGTCAAATGGTATGGGTTAACTGAAGAAGAAAAAGGATCATATGTTACGGATCTATCAAGTTGGTCGTGAACTTTCGTTTTACATTATCATTCCCAAATTGGGAATATGTAAGCGCCTTTTTATTTTTTAGATAAGTTTACAGTTAAAGTTACAAGTTGTATACATGGTTGGTACATACGTTAATTTAAATGATCTAAAATGCGTCTGATAAAGGTTTCTGTAGTTTGGTCACCTTTATTTTCATATGCAAGAACAATTAAATTATCAATATAAATATCAAAAACATTTTCTCTTCCATTTTCACACGCTTTTGTAATTTCAGTTGCTTTGTCACTTTCATCTTCATTGGTCTTGACAATCCCAGAAGTAGTAGTAGTGGTGATATGTATATCAGAGGTAGAATCGGTTTCCATACTTGGATCCTCTGGTTTTGATAGATCTTGAATGAGTCCAAAAAATGCACTGTCTTGACTAGTTGATTCAGTTTTAACACCAATAGTAGTATCATTTTTGGCAATAGTTTTTGATATCTTTTTATTGAAAATCAAAATTGGTAAATGGTTAGAATTGTTTATTTCAGATAGCGCTTTTGGCCAAGTTATACTTATCTTTTCACCAACAAGCCATTTTGTAAATGTTATCAAAAGTAAAGATATGACATCGTAATTTAAATCGACTGAATTATGATTAAAACCTGAATTTAGTTGGAGTAGAATGCTGTACAAATAATCAACGTTTAATTGCTTTGGTAATAATGATGCCCAAATTTTATTTATATCAAAATTTAATTTTGAAGTATTTGACAGTTTGTTCTTATCGGAATTTGATACAAATGTGATCAAATTTGAAATACTTTCAATATTTGATAAATTAGTTGATGGTACATTCATTTCCATTTCGGTTTCAATGTTTGAAAAATTTTCTAAAATTTTGTCATTCATAATAATTTTAATTAATTTTAAACTGACCTGGATATCTAAACTCTCACATTTGTTAACATTTAAGATCTGTTTTAAAACTCTGTATAGAATATCATGAATTCGTTGATCATTAGTTTGCCAATTCATATTGCAGATGTCATTAATAACATAAATTAACCAACCAATTAAAAATTTTTGATGTAAATATTCTAAACCACCATTTAATGAATCATCATCTAGCCAACCAATACTATTGGAAACAATTGCTTCATTTACAATCTTCGGGATCAAAATTGAATAATCAATCGGTGTACAAATCCTAATCAAGTCATCTGAAATTCCGTCAATATTTGAAGAATCAAACATTGAAGAAATCCATTTATTAATTGTAGAATCATCAACTTTAATTTCATCAACTGAATTTGTATCGTTATTAATTAGCAACTTTGAATTTTTCAATAGTGATACAGTATTTGGAATGTTCAATAAATCATCACTTTTAAGTAATATATTATATCTTGCGATTAAAAATTGGACAAAAATTAAAATGATACAAATATCACTTAAAAATTCTTGAATATTTGAAGAGTCATCGGTACCAATATCTAAATCAGCTTCAATATCGGGTTGGTTCGAATGATTTAAGTAGCTTGAAGCAGCAGTCATATTTGATGATGTTGAACCTGGTATTTGTAAAATTTTATCATCCAAAAACTTTAACAACTGTAACAGAACTTTGAATGGGGAATTAAATAATATTAAATTATCTAATAAATCAAATTTAATGGAACATGAAATTAATAACCTGCGTAATCGCAATGTATCACCTGTTAAAATAAAGGAATTAATTGATTCAAATGATAGTTCACAAAACTTTAATTTTAAATTAATCGATTTATTTGTCTTATCAAGAAATTCTGGTATACCTATTTCTTGAATTGATGTAAATTCTGGATTACATTCTAAGAATTTATGTGTATAATTATGATTTAAGTCATCTACTGTGAATTCTATTTTTTGAGAATGATTTTCATTAGAAAAGTTCAATGTGTTTGGTTTTAACAAATCTAGTTCAATTAAAAAAATTTCGAATTCTATTAAAATATCTTTGAAATCGTTAATGAGTTGTGCATTATCGTCAAACAAAGTTAATAAAATTTTTTCTAACTTAAGTTGGTTAATTTTCAAAACATTTTTGAAGAATAAAGGAATTTGAAAAACGATATAATTTCTCCAGATATGTAATAAATTTGAGGTAGATAACTGTAAACATTGGAATATGCTTGGCAATAATTCAATAATTAAACTTGACATACTTTCTAACGTTGAAACATTTGACAAGTTAATTAGTTTTTTAAAATCTATTAGGAATTGGTCATCTAATTTTATAAATTCCACGGTAAACTTTTGTGATAACCATATGATTTTTTTCAATTTGAAAGATCTAGTAGATTCCTTTTCCATTGGTCTAGATTGTTTCAGTTCATCCATATTCTCATTTTTTATAAATCCAAGTTTTAATAAAGATACGTTGTAAGTTGATACTTGATACTGAAGTAATATTTTGATTTCTTTGAAATTATTTACATCTAACCACTGTAAAAACGACTTCATTTGATTTATAAAAGATTCACTCAATTTAACATTGTTTGCATTTTGAAATATTTTGGTCAACAACTTGACAAATAAAAATAATAATCTTGAAAAGTCATCATTACAATTATCATTGATTGACATTAGATATTTTGAATAATCAGATAATGAATTCAAAACTTGTGGATTTTGTGCGTATATTTTCCAAGGAAACTTGTTTTCAATTTGATTAATGTATAATAGTATAGAAATTTGATCACTCATATCAATGATTTCAGTTATATTTGAAAAATAATTCATAAATTCTTCACAGGTATTTTGTAAATCTGCCCCTACTAAAACTTCATAAATATAATCCCTTTGAAGATGACTTTCATCGGGATTGATGAATAATGGTGATGAATCGATATTTTTGCCACCATTTTCTAATCTTAGTTTGAAATCTTTGAATAATTTGAAAAATATAGAAGCTGAATAATTCCTTTCTAAAGAAATTTTCAACAGATTTTCAAAAGTCGGATCAACGGATGCTGTTGGCATTATAATGGACGATCCGGAGGTCATGGCAAATTGGTTCAACCTCTACTTAATACATACTATTTACAAGAAACAATTACACATTCCTAACTAACTAACCTGGGAAGAGAAATTTCCCCCAAGAGCCAAACCAGTATTCGAGCACCACATCTCGCACCGAACCAGATTGTCTCGCAAAGGCCTCCAAAGGAATGGAAATTTCCTGGGCACGCTGTATGCAAAGGGCGGACCCTTCAGAATCTCCCAGATGCTGGAACATGGTGGAGAGATTCATGAAGCCCATCTTGGCGATTTTGGCAGAATTGAAATTGAGAGAGGTGTACATACTGGACACTTGTGCTGACTCTTTAGCAAATTCAACAGCCTTGGAATAGTTCTTTTGGTGCCACAAAATTTCACTGATTTGGAGGTTTAAAAGTGGAATTTTTTCAAATCGTAATTCCATAAGTCTTTTTTCATTGATATTGGAGAGATTCTTACTCTTCTTTCTGAAGATCTCATTAGAATTAAATTGTGAATCAAGACTTAAAAATTCCTTTTCTAATGCCCTTAAATCAGATAATAAAATAGATAATGCTTTGTTTATATGTTTATCATTTTTGGTCTCAACATAAAATGAACACAAATCAAGTAATGAGTTTGTTAGATTATTACTGGAAAGTTCATTATCAGGAACAATAGCGATATCCTTCGAATCTAAATGTTCATTCGTATATTCATGTTCAATGACTAAACGTAATGAGTCGTAATACTTCTCTTCCACAATTTCAAATGGTTCATTCATAGATTTTAATAGATCAGCTTGAATTCTTAATGCTTTATTTTTCAAACTATAAGTAGAAATTTCGGATTTTGATAGCATTTGATAATAATTAATTAAATCAAAAGCTCTATTGATTACAAATTCAACTTCTTTATAATTTGATTCGTTTGATGTTAATGCGTACCTTAATAATAAATCACAATAAACTGAAATATAGTTCAAATTCTTCTTTTCATTAAACCAAACATTCAATTCATCAATGTCTAACAAAATTTTACTTATATCAGAGTCATCATGAAAAACTAAGCCATTATCTTTAGCTAATGCCTTCAACGTACTAAGATAGTTTAAATTTGCAGTTGATTCATCTAATTTAATATATTCATTAACCAAGCCAGTTTTAAACTCAGTATTTGTGGAAAATCCAAATTGCCAACATGAATTTTGATAATTTTCGAGGTATAAATTAGTCAAAATTGTCAACATAACATTGAAGAAGAAGTTTAGAATTGTAAAAATAACCAAAAATAAAACTAATCGATATTTCCACTGTGAATTACCAGATTCTTTGAGCATACCTCTAAAAATTCTAATATTTGTGCCAACTTTCCAGAATTCTGCATTTTGATGAGGAGTTGTGTGGAATTTTCTTAAGGATATAAACTGATTGATGATTGATTTTGATTGTGTACTATAATTTAAAGGTTTATTTTGGAATGTGTTAAACGTAGTGAAGCCATTTTTCGATGAGATAATCAAAGGATAATAAAGCCTGGGACTAATGATGGATATCTGGCCTAAACCTAGGCCTAACCTGGGTATGATTCTTGCCAAAGACATGGGTGCTTAAAAAAGTAGTAGGTGTTACTAAGTGCAAGACATATCTCTATTAAACGTTTTTGAATTGGAAGGATAGTGAAAAGTGAAGAGTAGAAAACGAGAACTGGTGGGAAAAAAAGAATTACTGGGGAATAAAAAATTGATCCCACGAAAAAGAAAAACTCCCATGAAATAAGAAAGACCCTTATCTTCTTTAAGGCTTTGCTTCATCACACAATCAAACAACTACAACTGTAAATGAAATGGATTTCAACAAGAAAAGCAGATGATGGTTGAAATTAAAATGGATTGACAGGATGAAACCAATTCCACACCCCCGATAACCTGTTCCTTCTCCGCCTTCCCCATGTGACGGACATGAATTGGCAGCACGTGTGACTCAAAAGGGAAATTATTGTTGGATATTTTACATTCTCTTCCATATCTTCACATGCACCACTCTCTCTTTTATAAAAGCAGTGTCTGCTATGGGAAATGGATTATAATAAGTTCTGCTGATGTTGATATTTAATGAGGTGGTGAACAACAGTTTCCTTTTCGAAAACACTTTAACTATATCAATGTCCAATTTTAACTCAACTTTTCCTGATCCGTCTGCTCTTACTTCCAAAAAGTATTCTAAGCACTCTTTCACTTTTGTTGGTGGATTACTTGCTGCTTTATCTGTTGCTCTCTTAGTCAACAATTCAACAAAGAATATTCTTCTTTTTTGTTATTATTGTTTCATTGCTCCTTTCACTTCTTCATCTAAAAAAAAAGCAAAGGCATCAAATGGTCAACAATCTGCTCTTGAATCCTTTTATAAAGCCCAAGCGCAAATCTATGATTCAACTAGACCTTTTCTTTTAAATGGTAGAGAAAAATCTTTACAATTAGCTGCTTCTCATTTACCGAAAAGATCTGATTTAGTTTGGGTTGATGTTGGTGGTGGTACTGGTTGGAATGTTGAATATATGAATAATGAAATTTTAAACTTATCAAAGCATTTTAAGGCTGTTTATATTGTTGATTTATCACCTTCTTTATTAAATGTTGCAAGAAAAAGATTTGAAAAATTAGGTATTAAAAATGTCCATTGTATTCTTGAAGATGCTTGTACTTTCCAAATTCCTCATGATTCAATTGATTTGATTACAATGTCTTATTCCTTATCCATGATTCCAACTTTCCATTCTACAATTGATCATTTACAATCTTTATTAAAAAAAAGCGGTTTAATTTGCTGTGTTGATTTTGGTGTTCAATCTCATGATTCAACAGTTGGTAGAGTCAATACTGTTGGTGGTTTGACAAATAGAAATAATTCTTGGCTTCTTAGAACTTTTTGGAAAGTTTGGTTTGAAACTGATAGAGTTTTTCTTGATCCTTCAAGAAGAAGTTATTTAGAATATAAATTTGGTACTTTAAAATCTCTCAATTTATCAAATAAAACTTTAGGCAATATTCCTTACTATATTTGGTTAGGTTGTGATAAAGATAGATCTCCTGCTTTACTACATAGAGTTAATGCATTAGCAACGGAATCACCTTACTTGGCTCCTCAAGACTTAAATAATACAAGAGAAGATAATTTAAAGACAAGTAAAGGTCATGAAGCTGCTTTGATCAATCAAATTAGAAATTTACCTTATCCTTCACTTTATTATCAAGAAGACATTTACAGAGTTTATTATGATGAATTAAGACCTGAATATAATCAGTTTAATAATCAATATATTTATGCTTTTACATGGGAAGATCCAAGAGAAGATGATAATATTATAAAATTTTCAAAAGAGGATACTGTTTTAGCAATCACTTCTGCTGGTGATAATGTTTTATCTTATGCTCAATTACCAAATGCGCCAAAAAGAATTCACTGTGTCGATCTAAATCCATCACAAGGTCATCTGTTAGAATTAAAATTAGCTGCTTTTAAATCTTTAACAAAGGATGAAGTTTGGCAAATGTTTGGTTTAGGTAAAATTAATGATTTTAATGATTTGTTAGTTAATAAAATGGCACCACATATGTCTTCAAATGCTTTTCAATACTGGTTTAAAAATGGTCCAAAAACTTTCAATATTAATGGTAAAGGTCTTTATGACACAGGTTTTTCAAAATGGGCTTTGAGAATGGCAAGTTATTTGTTTTATTTAACTGGTACTAAAGATGATATTGATGAATTGTGTAATGCAAAAACTATGGATCATCAATTAAAAATTTGGGAATCTAAAATCAAACCAACTCTATTAAATCCAATTGTTTCAAAACTATTAGTTGGTAATCCTCTATTCTTATGGAAAGCTTTAGGTGTTCCAGCAAATCAAGCTTCATTGATGGGCCCATCTGTTTTAAAGTATGTTAAAGATACTTTCGAACCAATGATTAAAAGGTCATTAGTCTCAAATGACAATTACTTTTATTACCTATGTTTAAAAGGTCATTACTCTAAAAATAATTGTCCAGAATATTTAACTTCAGATGCATATAAAAAATTCAGTAAGAAGGAAAACA
Organism: Pichia scutulata; assembly: GCA_030560845.1. Lineage (NCBI taxonomy): Eukaryota > Fungi > Ascomycota > Pichiomycetes > Pichiales > Pichiaceae > Pichia > Pichia scutulata. The sequence goes on from JAKTWB010000102.1 coordinate 57,954, forward strand.
ATCCATTGGATAATATTAGAATTCACACAGATTTTTTACATGACGTTTTTTCAAGATTAACTTCAGGCTCGATTACAATTGCTATTATTATGGATCATATGGATTGGTTTGATGAAAATGGTGTTGATGCAGACGTTGAAATTTCAGCATTATATCAAGCGTTATCGCCACATGGTAGAGTTTTATTGAGATCAGCTTCAGCAAAACCATGGTACATCAAAAATTTTGAAAAAATTGGTTTTACTTGTAAAGCTGCTGGTGTTAGAACTCCAACTGAATCTATTGATAGAGTCAATATGTACGCTTCCACTTGGGTTTGTACAAAAGCAGGTAAAAGAAGAAATATGAGTACTTTAAACTTATAATGTAATTAGATACTGTGTATTTTTGATAATGTGCCTAGTTTGCTTTTCATTTGTATTTTATTATATGGTGTTGTTTAGATTTTAAACTTAAGGTTGTTAAATGTTCAAAATGTATAGCTATAAATTGTGGAATAGAAATAATTTTCGAACGAACTTAGTTTATTCATTTAATTACTGATAACATAACAAAATATGTTTATTTTTTTCAATTATAAAGTTTATTGGTGCAATTACTGTTGTTTTTAGTTTGCATCATAGTACATTTTAAAGTGATATTGAACATGAAACAGTTTAAAGACATTTTAAAAGACATTTTGCAAAATTTTAGTCACCAAAGTTTTTGGAATCACGTGACAGTTATTTTGATAGAGATCAAGGTTTCCAAAAAAGCGTAAATGACTGGATGGCCAAGTTGGTTAAGGCGTGCGACTGTTAATCGCAAGATCGTGAGTTCAACCCTCACTCTGGTCGTACATTTTTACATTTTTAATGTTCTATTTTTTTTACATAACTAAAAAACTTACTTTAATTTAAAATATCATAGCACAATATAAGTTTTTTTTTGGCAGAATAACAAAAAGTCTTGTAAAAATAAAAACACAAAGTTGTACTTACAATATCTCAATAAAACTTTAACAATTTATTCTAAAACAACTTTATAAGTTGCAATTTCAAAACTTCTTAATTTAATTTTGAAACTTCCGTTCTCTAAAACTTTCAATTCTTCAAATTCTTCTTCTAACAAATTAGTTTTAAAAACATTCTTTACAGGTAGTCCAATTTTAATAATTGCATTACTTAGACCACCTAAAGATTCATAAACTCTTAAAACAATTGTTTGTGAACCAACGAATTTTTTAGGTATATTTTTCATTATACCATTTTCATAGTCTGTATCAGAATCATCTTCACCACGTTTAACATTTGATAGAATTATATTTTTGTCACCTTCAATTTGAATGATTTCATCTAACTCAGATATTGAATCTCTCTTTGAGGCTGATACATATAATTCAGATGGCATACGTTCGTTAAATTCCCAACCTGCTCTAACAGTTTCATAATTTAAAGATCCAGTGTGTGGCAAAATTGCATATTCAAATGTATGGTATCCAATATCTGCCTTTTCATCAGGATATTTTGGAGCTCTTAAAAGAGAAAGCGTCATTAGATCACCATGAACTGAACCACCATACTTATTATTATTCAAAATTGAGACACCGTAATTGAAATCAGAGAAATCAACAAATTTATGCATACAACATTCAAATTTTGCCACATCCCATGATGTATTGAAGTGTGTTGGTCTTTTAGTTATACCAAATTGAGTTTCATAACTTGCAAAGTCAGAAGTGATGTTTACTGGGAATTGAACTTTTAAAAATTGATAGTTTTCATTCCATGAAACATCACATTTAAACTTAATAGCTGAACTCTCATTCAAATCGTTTATTCCACCCAATGAAATAGTTGTTGTAATTCTACTTGTAGGTGAAAGTTGATGTGTAACTTCTAAAGCGCTGACTAATGGCCCATTGGATTTGATTGAACATTTAGTAGATTTTGAAACATATTTGAACTTATTCAATGAGTATAATTCTGTATCCCAAGCAGGGAAATTTAATGGTGTATCAGAAAACATGACATATTGATTACCACCTTTCATAGTTGAATTATTAATTAATTGTCTATCATTAATTAAATCAAATAATTCAACAATGATACCATCTGAGTTAATAACTGCTCTTAATTTGAAATTTTCTAAAGCGTAAAATCCATCATCTAATTGTTGAATCTTTGAAGGATATTTAATTTTGTTTGTAACTGGTTTCATAATTGTTGATCCTGACAATTGAATGTAGTGTTTATTACATTCCAATTTTTGTGCAAAGGATAACAGAGAATTTGGTAAATTTTCAACTATTTCAGTTGAAGTTTTATTCCAAGGTAATGAACTCATTTTGATTAAATGTTTGTGATCTTCATCCTTTTTAGTGGATAATCCAAATTCAGTCAAAGAATTTTCCAATAACTTGGTCTCTTTCTTAATCACTTTTTCTAACATTGGCCAAACATCTTCACCATAAACTTTATTAATACACGAACCTGGTAAAACATCATGAAATTGACAAAGGCAGATATTTTCCCATAAAGACTCAATTTTAGATAATGGATATTTAAACTTATCCTTTTTCAAAATTGAGGCATAAGTAGAAAATAATTCAACATTATGCATTAATAATTCAGCTGTTCTCATGTAATTTTTAACTTTTGCTTGTGTTGTATAAGTACCTCTATGATATTCTAGATATAATTCACCTCTCCATGATGGTAATTTTTTTCCATTTTTGGTATCATTTGATAAGTCATTATAAAAATCATCTACGGTAGCACCCATTTCGACTTGTGGAAGTTGACCACCTGCATTATTTGCAAATCCACGACATCTTCTTAATTTTTCAATCATTTGTGGAGTTGGACCACCACCACCATCACCTTTACCATACAACAACATACCCTTTTGGTCATCATATAAATTTTTATGATTCAATGTACTTCTTTTAACATCACCAAAATTTGCATCTGCTGTATATGTGTTATCAGGTGGCATATGAACCATGACTTGTGAATTGTCAATTCCAACCCAGTTGAATGAACTTTCAGGAAAGACGTTGATATTATTCCATGATAATTTTTGTGTTAAAAATTTAGGTATTTCACATAATCTACAAATTTGTGGAATTTGTGATGAATAACCAAATGAGTCAGGTAACCAAAAAATATCTGATTTTTTACCAAATAAATTAGTAAAATATCTCTGACCTAATAAAAATTGTCTAACTAAACCTTCACCACTTGGTAAATTTGTATCATTTTCGACCCATGATCCACCTAATGGGATGAATCTACCATCAGTAACTGCCTTTCTAATCTTTTTATATAAATCAGGATAATAGTCAACTAACCATTTGAAATGTTGAGCAGCAGAAGCAACGAAAACATATTCCGGGTATTTTTCAATTAATCTTAATTGTGATGACCAACTTCTGGCAATCTTAGTTTTAGAAGTAGCAAAATCCCATAACCAAGCAGTATCAATATGACAATTACCGATTGCATACACAGCATTAAATTTATTCAGCTCTTTCTCTTTGAAAACTTTTGAGGAATCAACATTATTACCTAAAAACTCAAATCCAATTAATCTACATTCATCAATTGATGTAATATCATCCGGGTCAAAAGTATCCATGATTCTATTACAAAGTTCTCTTGCCTTGTGCTTTTGAGGACCATCTATTTCCCTAGCTGCATCACCAAGAATTAAAAAATCGTAATATAACGCCTTTGCTTGATAATTATATTGAACAACTTCACAGATACGGAGATTATAAGAGTCACCACCAGAGCCAAACATTTTATTACAACAACTTTCAATGTAAAATTTACACTTCATAGTATCAGCACCATCATCAACAAACCAATCTAATGGTAATTCACATTCAATTCTTTCACCATCACCAGTTAACCCTTGTAATGGACAGCCGTTTAAATCGAAAACCATAGCTTCAGATTCGGAATCCCACAATAATGTTAAAACTTCCTTTGAGAATTTTTCCTTCTTAATGTCATCGTACCAAGATTTATCCAATCTAATATAAACTTGAAACCAATGTGTACTCCATTTAGGAGACATTGAAATGGTTCTACCTGGTAAACAGGCGTCAAAATCATCAAGGTTTTTAGGAATCACATCCTTAAATAGAGGTTTGGAAAGTCCTGGTGCTGACCATTTTTTTAACCAAATTCCTGGATCAGTTGTTTCAGAGGGAGTTTCCACATGGGATAAGAATAATCTCTTTCTGTTGTAAAACTTTGGTAGGTTTAAATCTCTGTACTGACCATCATCAATAAATTGACGTAATCTGTTTTCATAAATTGAATCAACTGTTTTGAAATTGGGCTTCTCAATCAACTGGGGATACTTGTTATTGTCAAAACCCGAAATACTATGTGAATGAGGATGCATTGCAGTTGGGGTTGTTCAATGAGGAATTAGGAAAGAGGAACGTGAATTTAACTCCTAATGCTAATGGCTAGTAAGCCATTCCCCACGCCACCTGGGTTTAGCGGAAAGAGCAAAATGTTATTGTGCGGGGCCGAGAGGTCAAACAACAAACATACAAAAGATTTTATTTACTTTACTTCACTCAACTTTAATTTAACTTAACTTAATTTAACTTAAACTTAAATTTAAATTTATTTAGGTCATAATTTATAAACTGCTAAACACATAACTATAATTTTTCTATGATGATGACAAAAAGGGTTAAAATATGAAGGTGGTATCAAACAAATATAATTTTTTTTTTTTTTAATTTTTTGATTTTTATTTAGAAAACAACATGATTAATAATGACCATAATCATTTTTCTCAGTAACTGACAAGAAGGCTAACAAGTAATTTAAAAAGCAAAGGTTGCATGATTGGTTGATTTTTCCAAACTGTAATCAAATAATAAATTAATAGAAAACAATTTGTGCAGAACCTGAAGTAACAGTAACAGTACAACCATCAGAACCTGAAGAGAATGCACCATTAATGTAGGAACAATCACCGTTAATTTGTGAACCACTAGTAGCTTCAATTCTGATGTTATAATTTGGAGCGTTTTTGTTATTTGGATTTGGGATAAGGGATAAATAAGTCAAACCATTAGTTGAACCAGAACCAATAACAACAGGAGCATAGTTACCAACACCAGCGGAAGAAGTACCCCAGACACAACCATCTTCAACTGAAACACCTGCATTGTTAACATAATATTGAGCAGAAGTTTTCATACCTTGCCACATGAAATAAGAGTCTTCATCAACAACAGATAAAGGTTGAGTTTCACCACCTTGTAATTCAGTTGGAACAACCATATTTTCGGAACCTGGATAATCGGTTCTACAAAGGGAAACGACATCAGAAAGTTCAGATTTGACAAAACCAGTGGTAAGATCAGCTTCACATAAAGCATCAGTATCAGTATTTGATCTAAATAAGAAACCATTCTTACATAACAAACCACCAACGGATCTACCATTGGATGGTTGGTTTGAAGGCCATTGAGTTTTTGAATAACCTGGTTGACAAGCATAAGAACAATAGAAACCGTCTTGACAATCATTTGCAGTTGAGCCATCCATTGCCATAACAGATGCCCAACCGTTTAGACCAACCCAAGAGACTGGGACGATACCGTTAACTGAAGGGAATTCGGAACATGGAATAGTACCATCTTCAAAAGTTGAAGAGGAAGAAGATGAAAATGATTGTTTTTCTTGAACAGCTGGAGGGGAAGTAGCAGCAGCTTCAGATGAAGAAGAAGAAGAAGAAGAAGAAGAAGAAGTAGTAGCAGCAGTTGTTTCAGCAGGTGTTTCAGCAGGTGTTTCAGCAGTTGTTTCAGCAGAAGTTGCAACTGTAGCCTGTGTGAGAACATCCTCGACAGGACCAGTTGGATTAGCAGCATTTACAACAACAGTACGAATTTGAACATGAGTGACAACAGCAGCTTCTCTTTTGTGCAGATGATGTTGATGTTTAATTGCAACAGGGGCAGTTTGAGCAAGTGTAGAAACTGCTAAAATGGAAAGGATTTGAGAGAATTTCATTGTAAGGGATAAAGAGTGAAAGGATTAAATGAGTGTGTAATTTAAGGAAAGTATTGGGGTTAGAGAGTAGTTAAGGAACGTGTAGAGTTTGCCAGAGTTGATTCCAGTGATGCAGAAGTCTCTAGGATTATAAGTGGATTGGTATTGAGGGTAATGAGTTTCCTTGGGCGATACAAATACGTAATGTTTGATCCTACAGGATCATGTTGAGGGAATGCTCTCCTTTTTATACAGGACCAAGGACAGGGGGTGGTCTAGACTGTGTGCGATTTCCTGTTTGGGCAAATGGTAAATGCCAGGTTTTTGGCTTTTTCGTTTCGGTTTTAGGTTTTCAGTTTCCGATTTTTCATTTTTCATTTTTCATTTTTCATTTTTCATTTTTCATTTTTCATTTTTCATTTCTGGTTGCCACTCTTGGTTCCTGGGGTGGACAATTCGTGTTGGTTTGGTTTGATTTGATTTGATTTGAGTGTGTTTCACCCTGGGAAAGGGATCAGTCACATTACCAAACACACCATTCACCCCCTTTTGCTGAAAAAATCTTGCATGATCTGCCAGTTCTTCCATCCCATCCCCTTTCCCACCCTCCTTTTAGTCAGCATCGAATCCGGCATGTCGACGTTCCAAGAGTAACGGCTGCAATAAGCAATAACGTTTCCGTTTTGGGAAGTGAAATGGAAAATAGGCAATTGCCTGAAAATTTTTTCCTATTGTTTTTTTTTATTAATTTGTTTTTCCATAATTGGTCTTTTAATTGTTTTTGTTTTTAAATTGCCCGTTTCCGTTTTCGGCGACGTCGGCCGACCGTTACGATTGCCATCGGAGAATACACAGAGATTCCCCAACTCCGGCATGTGAGATCTTGGCTCATGATTTGTTGATCTCACTTTCTAGGGATTGTTTTCTATGTTTGTTTCTTTGCTTGTTACAAATGCTGAGCTTTGTCGCCTATTCTTCAGACAATCACCCTGTCTACACAATGGACTTCTCACGCACTAAAAAGCAACTAACAAAACCCACATCCTTCATCGCTTCTCATTCTGGCTCCGTATCGCCCTCTTCAACCTCCTTATCGTCTTCCTTTTGCAATAACAATCTTTCAAAAATTTCAGATTTGCCCGTTCATTGTAATCCACAAACTTCAATTCTTAATGCTTCTTTGTTAATGAAAGAAAAACGAACTCATTGTTTGCTCATCATCGATGAATCTTCTGGTAAACTGATAGGTTTAACAACAACCAAAGATTTGGCATTCAAAGCAGTATCAAAAAACTTAAATCTAAACTCTTCCATTTCTTCGATAATGACTAAAAATCCATACTTTGTATCATATTTAACATCTCCAAATGAAGCCCTTAAACTAATGGTTAATCAAAAAATTAGACATCTGCCTATTGTCAATGAAAATGAGTTAGTTATCGGTATACTCAATATTACAACTTGTTTTTATAATGTAATGATTAGATTAGAAAAAATGGCTGAAACTTCAAAAGAACTACAATCTACTTTTAATGAATTAAACAATTTCAATTCTAATCAAGTATCAGGTTCTTCAACCGATTCTTCAATCGTAAATATTTCAAATTATTCACATATTCCATCAATAAAAATTAAAGATAATTCTCATAACTTAGTAGATTCAAACAATCTTGATCTTTTATCTTTAAATGAAGGTTTAATGGATTTAAATATTTCAAGAATGAAGAAAAAAATAGCAAATGAATTAAAGTCTCTCATTTCAATTATGAAACAACCAGATTTGAAATCTTTGTTATTAGATAATGAATTAAATGCGAAAAGTCCATTTTACATAGATGCAAAAACTTCAATTTTCGATGCTTCTCAACTATTATTGAAAAATAATATAACTGCTGCTTTAGTTATACACAATAAGGTGGATAATACAAATCGAATATCAGTTGAAAATATTATTGGAATTTTAACAACAAAAGATTTAGTTTATAGAGTACTTGCATGTGAAATCAATTCGAAAAATTCAACAGTTGCAAGAGTTATGACTTCAAAACCCGAATTTGCAAATGATTCCATGGCAATTCATAATGCTTTAAGGTTAATGTATGAAGGTAAATATCTTAATTTACCAATTAAAAATGATCAAAACTATGTTATTGGTTTAGTTAACGTTTTAAACTTAACTTATTCTTTACTAAATACTTTGAATAATTCATCATTGAATGATGCACAACGTATCGAATCAAATAACTCAGAGAGTAATATACCCGCGTGGAATAAATTTTGGGATTCTTTAGACAAACCACTAAATCACATTTCAAATTCTTATTCATCAGTTACAAGAAGATCTTATCCATCAATCGAGAAAAAATATCAAACTAAACGATCATCTTCATTTGCTAATATAATTGATGATTCACAACCAACACAAGCACCAACACCAGCACCAACACCAGCACCAGCACCAGCACCCGCACTAGCACCCGCACCACCACATGTGGAACCCCAACAGCAACATCAGCATCCTAAGCTACCAACTTTAAGTGTTCAAAATGAATCCCCTATATTTTCATATGTTGATCTTAAAATTGATCACGATATGGAAAATTGTTCATTATCGAAACCTACAATCCCACAATCAGTATTGGTTAAAGTCAAGATATTAGAAAATTTAAATTTCAAACTGAATAATAATAATTATAGGTTTAATGTTAAGAATGATGATCATGGCATTATATTAAGTTCAATAATTTCAAAAATAAAAGATAAAATTAATATTGACATGGATGGTTCATTATTACTCCATATTGGATATTTAGATGTTGATAATGATTTTATAACAATCGATTCACCAGATGATTTGGCTTGTGCATTCTTGAACAATAAAGGTGCCGAGGATAGTGAAAAAAATCAACTAAACTTGATTGTTAAAATATCAAAGGCAAGTAACGAAAAAGTAGTCAGCTCAGCTTGGAATTATAATAACGTTTTCAATATAATTCCAAATTTTATCAGTCTTCCGGATGGTAAAAAAACATATTTACTGTTTGGTGGATTAGGAATTATGTTTATTATGATTACGAGATTTGTAATGTTTTCGAAAAAATAAAATAAAATTAAAAAGGTGAATTAACTGTAAAGAATGCCTTGGAATAAATGTGAAATCTTAGTTGGATAAACATTCGTGCACCAGATTGTGCAAATTTTTGTGTTTTGTGTTATTATTTGTATTTTTCGTGGAAGTTTTTTTTTAATTTGCCTTCAAGCAAGGTTTTCAGATTGTACTAGAATTAAGCTTATCCTGTTTCTTTTTTTTTCATAAATATCTACAAACTACATACAAACAACACATCATGGGCGTCCAAGAGTTTCAACCCGATAGTGAATTCGGTCAATTTTTAAAATCCCAAATATCAGCAAAATTATCATCAGTCGAAGATCCTGATTACGTTGCCGAATTTTTGTTAGTTTTAATATCCAACAATAGATCACCAAGTGAGATTGTTGAAGAATTTACTGGTTTATTCGGTTCAATCATCGATGAAAACTTTGTTAATAATGTTGTTAATGAAATTTTAAACAATCAAAATGGTGGTAGTCAATCTACATATAACACTCAACCACCACCCACCGAACCTGCCCAGCCTGCACAATCTGCATTTGCTCCACAACCTGTACAGTCAGCATTTCCTTCCCAACCAGCTGCTGCACAATCTGCTTTTACGCCATCTCAAATCAACCCACCTAGATTCGACATGAATGTAAATGATAACATGATGGACGATGATGATAATAAAGAAGTAAGATTTTCAGTTTCAGCCAATCAAAATTCATTTAGACCAAATAGTCAATTTAATAATTACCCTCCTAATGCTAATGCTAATGCTAATGCTAATAGCAGATTCAACTTCAATAAAAATGCAAGAGGTGGTTCAATGTCATTTAAAAATTCAAGAGGTGGTAGAACAATGAATAATAGAAGACAAAATAACATGAATAAAATGATTGAAATGTCTTTAGATAATAACAATGAAATGACAACAAATATTGTTTCAAATAAACCAACTGAAAGATGTAAAGATTTCCCACATTGTCCGAATAAAATTTGTCAATTTGCACATCCAACAAAAATTTGTCGTGCGTTTCCAAATTGTCCAAGTCAAAATAAAACTTGCACCTTTTTACATCCTGGTGAAGATGATGAATTATTCAAAGAATATGAAAAAGTTAGAGAGGCTAAATTCCAACAAAGATCGATGGCAAGACAACCAGCTAATTCAGGTATTACATTATGTAAATTTGGATCAATTTGTTCTAAGGAATTATGCCCATTCGGTCACCCAACTCCTGCTAATAAAGATGCAAAAGTTACCATTTTACAATGGTGTGTTGATAATAAGCATTGTAAAGATGTTAGTTGTACAAGAGCTCATTCATCACCAAATTACCAATCTCACCAATCCAACCAATCACAACATCCAGCGAATCCAAATGCCATGGTTGATGAGTCAAACAGTGGTAAAATTTTGGAGCAATGTAAATTTGGATCATACTGTAAGAATTTCAGATGTCCAAAAAGACATGCAACATCTCCAGTTTTATGTAGGGAAGGAGCAAATTGTACAAGAATTGATTGTTTTTTCTCACATCCAATTGAAGAAGTTTGCAAATTTGGTGTTAATTGTACTAATCTTAAATGTGCTTATCAACATCCTGAAGGTAGACAAATTGATAATAATGGAGTTCTTTCAACTGGTAACAAGATTTGGGTTAATAATAATGAACAAAATACAGGTTCAACTTCACAACGTCAATTTGCTGTTCCCGATGATCAAGTTTTAGAACAAGCTCCACCACAAGAAGCTTAAAATCATGAAAGTTATTATTATCACTGTTCTTAATGTCACTATTGTTATTATATTATTATTTCCTTGTATAGTTTTCTTGATTTGAATTTTTCTCTATTTTGATTTTACTTATTTTATTTACTTACTTTGTTAATGTTACACTTTTTTTAATTTTTGGACTTTTTTTTATTTTTTTTTATTTTTTCTTTTTTTTTTTCTTCATTTAGATTAGATTATTATATATTGTTTTATATAGTTTTATATTTAATATATTAATTTTTTTCTGTTTGAAAAATTGGTAAATATGTTATAGTAAAGTACGTTTTTAAAATTGAAAACGCATTTTCAATTTCATATTGTAGACATTCTAATTCATTACTCCTTAAATACATAAAGAAATCTAGTAAAAGACCTACTACACTGTTTATTCAAAATATTTGTGATTTGATTATAAGATCAAACACAAGTAATTACCAATAACTATGTATGCATCTAAAAAGTGAAAAATTTAAGTATTTAATGCTTAGCATTACAAAAATTTTCTTTTGAAACAATTTTTTAAATTTTATTACTGAAATATTATTTATAAAAGGTATATAAATATAATTAATAATAATCAACAACTTATTTCTTAGATTCAGTGTATAAATCTAATGGAGAAGATTGAAGAGCATGTTGTTTCCAGAAGTTTGGAGTTAAGAAACCATAAGTGTTACCAATTGCAGCGAAAGCAGCCTTTAAGGTGTTTTCAGCAGTTCTGGTAGAACCTGAAGAAGTAGTGTAAATATCTTCAAGACCTGCAAATTGCATTAATTGTTTAACGTTTGGAGAAGCAACAATACCTGAACCTCTTGGTGCTGGAATTAATCTGACGTTAACTGAACCACACTTACCTGAGGTCTTGTTAGCAATGGTATGTGGAGCACCTAAATTAGAACCCCAGTAACCTCTTCTAACTGGAATGATGGATAATTTAGCAATGATAATAGCACCTCTAATAGCGTTTGCTAATTCCTTTGCTGCCTTAACACCTAAACCAACGTGACCGTTACTGTCACCAAGGACCATAACAACCTTCATTCTGGTTCTTTGACCTGCTCTAGTTTGCTTTTGAACTGAGATAACAGCCATGACCTTTTCTTGTAAGTTTGGTAATAACTTGTCAACAATTTGGTATTCCTTGATTGGTAAAGAATGGGTGTAAATTTCTTCAATAGAATTAATTTTACCGGAAGACACAAGTCTACCTAACTTGGTGACTGGAACCCAAGCCTTTTCTTCTGGACCTTGTCTGTTGTTTCTTCTTGGACCTCTTCTTGGACCTCTGTTGTTTTGTGGAGCTGCACCTGACATTTTTTAATTAAATATGAATCGGAATATAAACGTGGAAATCCGGGGGTTGGTGGGTTTCGATCGACTGAAGAAAGAAGGAAGGAAAAGAAAAAAAAAGCAGGAAGGCAGGAGGGAAAGAGGGAAAGAGAGGGAGAGAATATCCAAGGTGAAACCGACCAACCAAACCCAAAGTGACAAAACATGTTCGTTGATGGATTGGGAAGTTGAAAATTTTAGAAAACGTAAAAAAATTAGGAAATTGGAAATTGGAAACGTGCGTGAAAAAAAAATGGAACAGGGCAAAAAATATTAAAGAGACCCTACCTCTAAACACGTGACGGCGAGCTAAATCGTTATTTGTTTTTTACATTTGGGAAAACAAACGTTGTAGATGGGGCTCAGCAATATCTGTGGTAAAAGTTCTTCCCCCTTGACTCTGTCCACCCGATTTCGCTGAAGTTAGGGACCGAGTCAGCAATCGAACATGTGTCAAAGTTGACTTGAAAATGGTATGGATATCACAGGGTGTTGTCTGCATGAGGTCCCCAAGTCTGGAATACGTGATGGGGTTGGAGGTGGTTGCCCATTTGTCCCCAAATCTGTTGGCTATTGATGCTGCGGTGACCTCGGTGTTTGGTGTACGTACACGTTGTGCAGGTGTTCTAGGACTGAAAACAGAGAGAAACGTAACCTGAAACGTGCCGGTGGCGCACTTGCACGTGACTAATAAAATAGACAATTTTCACCTTTTCCCGATTCAATTTCAGTTTTTCATTTTTCACTGGATTCATGACTGATTTTTTTCATTTCGGTTAATAATCATAAACTGTATTGACTTCGTTGTGCAGTACGTTTCTACCTCTTTCTATTTAAACCGTTCTTTTCGCCTCATTCTCCTTAGTTCTCCCTAACCTTTTGCCACTTCTCTTTTTTGCTAACTAAACTACCCCTAGAACAATGTCATCTCCACAACCAATTTCCAAATTAACCCAAGCTTTTGCATCTACTGGTTTATCGCCAAAAAATACAGTTTCCACTTCTCCAACTGCGTCCTATTTAGATCAATATAAACCTTCAACCTCACATGCTAAGGTTCTTAAACCTTTCTCAACTGGTGATATCAAGATCTTACTTTTAGAAAATGTTAATCAAACTGCTTTGAATATTTTCGCAAACCAAGGTTATCAAGTTGAATTCCTTAAAACTTCCCTGCCTGAAGAAGAATTAATTGAAAAAATCGCTAATGTTCATGCAATTGGTATTAGATCCAAAACTAGACTAACTGAAAATGTTTTAAAACATGCAAAACATTTAGTTGCAATTGGTTGTTTCTGTATTGGTACAAACCAAGTCGACTTAGAATATGCTGCAAAGAGCGGTATTGCAGTTTTCAACTCTCCATTTTCAAATTCCAGATCCGTCGCTGAATTAACCATTGCTGAAATCATCTGTTTATCAAGAGAATTAGGTGATAGAAATATGGAATTACACAATGGTTTCTGGAATAAGAAATCTGCAAGATGTTGGGAAGTCAGAGGTAAGACTTTAGGTCTTGTTGGTTACGGTCATATTGGTTCTCAATTATCCGTTTTAGCCGAATCTTTAGGTATGAATGTTTTATATTACGATGTTTTAATGATTATGTCATTAGGTAATTCCAAACAAGTTTCTAGTTTGGAAGAATTATTAAACAATTCTGATTTCGTTTCACTTCATGTTCCTGAAACTGCTGAAACCAAACAAATGATTTCAACTCCTCAATTAGCTGAAATGAAAGATGGTGCTTATTTAATTAATAATTCTAGAGGTACCGTTGTTGATCTTCCAGCTTTAATTGAAGCGTTAAAAATCGGTAAGTTAGCTGGTGCCTGTATTGATGTTTATCCTAAGGAACCAAGAGCTAATGGTCCTCATTTTAATGGTGATGAATTATTACCATTTATTGATGAATTAAAAGAATTAAAGAATGTTATTTTATCTCCTCACATCGGTGGTTCCACTGAAGAAGCTCAATCTGCTATTGGTATTGAAGTTGGTACTGTCTTAACTAAATACTTAAACGAAGGTGCTTCCATTGGTGCTGTCAACTTCCCAGAAGTTTCATTAAGAGCTTTAGATTTAGATCAAGAAAATGTTTGTAGAATCTTATACATTCATCAAAATGTTCCTGGTGTTTTGAAAACTGTTAATCAAATTTTATCTGATTACAATATTGAAAAACAGTTCTCTGATTCAAGAGGTGATATTGCTTATTTAATGGCAGATGTTTCTGGTGTCAATCACAATGATATCAAGAATTTATCAGCTGAATTAGAAGCTACTGCTTTCAATGTTTCAACTAGATTATTATATTAGGTAAAAACAAGTTTATCCAAAAATTCATCTACAATTTTATCTATTAGTTCTTACTGTATTCAACACATCTGTACAATGATTTCTCTTTTATGCTTTTAATGTTTTTTTCTTGTTTCTCCCCATATTTTTTTTGTCTTATTCATTTCTATTATTTTGAGGTTCTATTTTTATTTCTAGCATTTTCTTTAGGACAATTTCAACACACTGTTCTTTTATAAACTTACATAAAAAAAAAAAAACTTAGTTATTTTACTGTAGTACGTCTACGTCTACGTCCTTACCTTGTTTAAGTTGATTGTCAAAAATTTGCAAAAATGAGAAAATCAAAATAACGTCAAAATTCAAAAGTCAAAAGTCAAAATTCAAAAGTCAAAAGTCAGGTTCTCAAGTCCAACCTCATTTTCAGTTTTGCGCGTAAGGACTAAAGACCAACTATGGACTTTCGGTGGCAAAAAAAGGACTCTTTTGATTCACTGGACATCTACATTGAATCTACAATTTTTACCTTTTCTCTTCGTACAAGCAATTAATAATTAAATATTCTTATTTATGTCAGTTATTACATCTGCTGCACCTTATCTATCATTACTGGATGAACACGATTCATCATTAAAAGTCTATGCCTTAAAATCATTAAATCAAAAAGTCGATCAACTATGGTCTGAAATTGCAAATAGAATTACAGATATTGAACAATTATTTGAAGATGATCATTTTACCCATAGAGAACTTGCTGCTTTATTAGCTTCTAAAGTTTATTATAATTTAGGTGATTATGATTCAGCTGTTAAATATTCTCTTTTAGCTGGCAAAACCTTCAATACTGACGAAGATTCTGAATTTGCTGAAACTATTGTCTCAAAGTGTATTGAATCATATATTAACTTATCTCAATCTAAATATATTGACTCTTCCATTGTTATTGATAGTCAATTAACCTTAATCTTTGAAACAATGTTAAATAAATGTGTTGAAGATAATGAAATTAAGTTGGCACTGGGTATTTCCTTAGAAAGTTATCGTATTGATATCATTAAAGACATGCTTAATTCACAAGTTGATTCAAAGGTATCACCTGATGTACTCATGTCATTAATCAGCTATATTTTAACTTGTTCAACGACTGTTATTAATGACGTTAATTTTAAAACTGAAGTTTTGAATACTTTAATCAATGTTGTATTAAATTTTGAAAATCCTGATTACTTTCTGGTTACTAAAATTATAGTTCAATTAAACAATGCTTCATATGCTCATCGTGTTTTTAAACACTTATTGAGCTCTGATAATAATGTTCCAATGGCTTATCAAATTGCCTTTGATTTAGTGGGCATTGCAAGTCAAGAACTATTAACTTTGACTTCAAAGTATATTGAAACTGATAAACAAATTGATCAATCATTACCATCTGTTGTGAGATTGAAGAAAATTTTATCCGGTATTCCTACATGTGATTTAGATTTAACATTTCTTTCTGAAAACCGTAATGTTGATATTACAATCTTAAATAACTCAAAGAAGGCATTAGATGGTAGAAATTCTTTATATCATTCAGCAATTACTTTTGCAAATGCTTTTGTTCATTCGGGAACAACTGATGATTCATTTTTCAGATCAAATTTAGATTGGCTAGGTAAGGCAAATCATTGGTCTAAATTTTCTGCTACTGCGGCATTTGGTGTTATTCACAAGGGTAATTTGTCTCAAGGTCGTACAGTTTTAGAACCTTACTTACCAGGACGTACAACAAGTGCACACACTAACGGTGGTTCCCTATATGGTTTAGGTTTGGTATATGCTGGTCAACACAGTCAAATTTTAGATTATTTACGTGAAATTTTACAAACTAACTCGGCATCAGTTGAAAATAAAGATAGTGATATTATTCTCCATGGTACATGTTTAGGTATTGGTTTATCAGCAATGGGTCTTGCAGATATGGAATTATATAATGAACTTAATGCAGTTTTATATGCGGATTCTGCAGTCTCTGGTCAAGCAGCTGCATTAGCAATGGGTTTAGTTATGTTAGGTACTGGTAATGAAGAAGCAATCACTGACATGTTTACTTATGCACAAGAAACTCAACATGAAACAATCATTAGAAGTTTAGCAATTGGTATTGCATTAGTTTGTTTTGGTATTGAAAATAAGGCCGATGATATTATCAATAAGATGTTAGAGCATAAGGATTCAATTTTACGTTATGGTGCATGTTATACAATTGGTTTAGCTTATTGTGGTACATCTAATAAAACTGCTATTAAACGATTATTACATGTTGCTGTTTCTGATTCTAACGATAATGTTAGAAGAGTGGCTGTTATGTGTTTAGGATTTGTTTTATTACGTGAATATATCAAAGTTCCAACAGTTGTTAAATTACTATCACAATCTCATAATCCATATGTTCGTTATGGTTCAGCTATGGCTTTAGGTATTTCATGTTCAGGTCGTGGTCTAAAGAGCGCATTAGATGTTTTAGAACCATTGTCAACCGATTCCGTTGACTTTGTTAGACAAGGTGCAACATTAGCAAAATCAATGATTCTCATTCAACAGAATGAAAAAACATGTCCAAAGGTCACTGAATTTAGGGAAAAACTTGCCACTAGTGTTGGTAATAAACATGAAGAAGCTCTGGCAAAGTTCGGTTCAGCATTAGCCCAAGGTATCATTGATGCAGGTGGAAGAAATACAACTATTCAATTAGAGAACACACAAACTAATACATTGAACATGAAGGCAATTGTTGGTTTGACAGTTTTTACTCAATACTGGTATTGGCACCCATTGGCTCATTTCTTATGTCTTTCATTTACTCCAACTTCAGTTATTGGTATCACTGAAAATTTAAAAATTCCAAAAATGAAAATTAATTGTCATTCAAATAAAGATGTTTTTGTATATCCACCAAAGACTGAAGTACAGACTGAAAAACAAGCTGAAAAAGTTGCAACTGCGGTTCTTTCAACCACTCATAGAGCAAGAAATAGAGCTGCAAAGAAAGAGAAAATACCAGTGAAGGATGATAAAATGGATGTTGATGTAAGCGTAAATGATGACCTAGAAAAAGAAAAATCACAAGAGTCTGAAAATAGTGATGCAAGTGAAGAGTTGCAAGACAATCAATATAAATCACTGTATGTTAAAGAACCATACGAGATTGATAATATGACTAGGGTTTTACCTGCACAGTTAAAATATGTCACATTCCCGAAGAATTCAAGATTCTTGCCTCTTAAAAGATTCAGGTCAATTTGTGGTATTGTTGTGTTGAAGGATAATGAACCAGAAAAACCGTTTGATAAAGTGAAAACTTTAAGGGAGAAGAACATTAAAGATGCACCATTACCACGTCCATTTAAGATTAATCCTGAATTAGATAATTTTGAAGAAATTGATAATTAGGTTTTTTAGTTATTGTATAAAATTTTTATAAAAGGAATACTCCACTGTTAATTTATTAATTTGCGCTACCGATCATTTTTTAGTACTATATGTTTTGTTGGAAATTGCAACATTATGCGTTTTTGTCAGTTGAATATTCTTTTTCGAACTCTACTTTAAACTAGCGTGGTGCTTATTCCCTTTACACATGTACAGAAGTAATCTTATTATATGAAAACTATTTAAATCTATCAAAGGCATTTTGAAGCTCATCTTTCTTTCTTTGTATATTATTCTCAAGTTCTGCTTTTTGACGCCTTAATTCCTTTTCTTTTTCTAATGCCTTTTCAACACGTATTGAACGCTCAGTAACCATATTTTTTCTTTGTTTTCTCTTAAATGTACGTAATGCAGAGTTCTTTGCACTAACATCAGGTCTGACATATCTTTCAATTTCAGTTTTATCTTCTCTGGACTCCCTTTCTTGTTCTTCTTTTTCACTTTGTTCTTTGGCAGTTAATCTCTCTTGTGGTTTTCTACGATCAACAGTACCAATAACATTTGGATCTAATGAGATCATGTCTGGTTTTAATTTATTCATTAACATTCTAACTTCCGTTTCTCTTCTCATTTTCTTTGTTTCATATGGATTAATTTCTAATGCATCAAAGTTAGATTCACCTGCACCTGGAATGATCAAGGATGAAAAACCCGTATTATGTCCTACACCAAGAATATCTTCAAATGGAACGAATTTTGTACTTTGAACTTGAGAACCAGCAATTAAATGATCAATATATGGATTTTTTTGATGTGATTTAAAACAGTCTTTCCAAACTGTAACATGAGGACCCCAACCAACAGATATCAAACCACTATCTGAAATATCAATTGAATTACCTTGTGTTGGAGTCGAATAACTGTCAAGTTCTTCAAATTTACGAATATCCCAAATCTTTAATGTTTTATCAGCACCCAATGCTGCCATATATCTACCATCTCTATTAACAGCTATCGAACGTACAGGACCATGACAAACTTGCAATTTAACTAAAGGTGAAGACATACTTGGAGCCCACAACGTAACCTGACCATTTGAATGACCTGCATGAATGACCGCATTCCATGGATTTTGTTTCATTGAAACCGTTGGACCTAGTTTTGTTCTGAGTTGAGAAACTAATTCACCAGTTGAAATATCATGATACTTAATCCAACCAGATTTACCGGCTGAGACTAAGAGATAATGATATGGTAAGAATTCTAGTGAGGTTGGATCTAAGTGTTGCGATAATTTGTGAATTTCCGTACCTTCATGATCATAAATATAAACGTATTTTTTTTGTGCAACTGCAAACATTTGATTATTTTGTAGATATTTAACTGCATTTGCAGTTTCATTTAAATGTAACTCTGTATGTAATTGACCTAAACGCCAATCAAAAGATGCAATATGTCCCTTTTTACCACATATAAGTAAATCACGACCGTTACGTGAATAATCAATTGAGTAAGGTCCAAAATCATTTAATTTAAGTTCAAATCTTTTATTTGCAGTTGATACATCAACATGTTTGACAATTTCATCCTGTTTTAAACGCCATGTTTTTTCCATACCTTCACTTTCGATGAAACCTTGTTCTTCAGTCAACAAAATTTCAGCTCTTTCAGCTTCGTCACGAGCTTGTTCAAAATCATCGTCCATTTGTTTTAAATGTTTTTGTCTTCTTCGTTCAGAATTTGATATTTTCTGTCCGCCATTATTTCTAGTAGTAGCACTCATTTTAGATATATGAAATTTGTTTATAAAATGATAAAAAGTTTATTACAAGACTGAAAAAAATTCTTTAATCAGAAAAAAAAAATATTTCAAATTCATGATGAGAAAAAATTTAAAAAATCAGAAAAAGAGAAAATCAAAAATCATCAGTTACCCAAAACGGTAAAAAAGGGAGCAGACTCATAAACGGAGTTTTAAAAATTATTGAATTGCCTTGTGTTTGTTTTCTTAAAAATATACTGGCTTTTGTGTTTGTATTATTATATTTATCGGTTTACTCAAAAAAGATTCATTAATCAAATATGCCATTTTACAATGATTATATTGATCGGGATGATGAAAACGTTATTTTTGTTGACAGCAGTGTGGATTCAGATATTGATTCTGCTATTATGTCACCTGAAATTAATGATGATTGTGTAGTTGACATTTTGAGGGGCGATACACCGTTATTGGCCTCAACAAATGAAATTAATAAGCAAAGCTTAGGAAATCCTGGTCATAGATATAGTATCAAAGGCCTTTTTAGATCACTATCATTTAGAGGTAAAAATAGAAAAGATATTCTTGCTCTGTCTGAGGAAGCAGATTTTAAAACTGAACACAACAAAACAGAATCAGAGTCTGTTTTAGATAACATTGAATCTGAAGCTCAAGAGAAACAGACAGGTAATGAAACCAGTTTATTAGTTGACAATGTTGATCACTCTTCAGAACAGTTCTATGATAACTCTAAACCACTGCAATTTTTACAAGAAAAAGAAGATACTCCTTCAATTGATGAAGCTTTATATAAAATTACGTCAAATACAACATTACAGCCAATTAATTCAAACACATTAGAGCAAGATGGTGAATGCACTACTGAAGCTGAATCACCAATTTTAAAAAATTCATTATCAAGAAGATTTTCTATCTTTTCTAAAAGACCCAAATCAACGCCAGTTGACGCCCATAAGTCTAATTCACCAACCAATTTATCAATATTTGATGAAAACGAAATTTTCAAAGACTTTGAATACCTCACGTTACTTTCCCAATGGAGGCTGCCACATTATAAACTACCTCTTTTAATTCCAAATTTTAAGTCTCTAGAATCTGAAACAAAAAGCAAAGTTAAAAACTCAATTTATTTATTTTTAGAAGATTTAGATCATGACAATTCAAAACATACTTTGCAATTAAAAAAAGAACAAACCAAAAATATAGAAAAATTTCTTGATTATCCTTTAACTAAACCTTTGATCGATAAATACTTTGCAGAAAATTTTGATCATGAAAAAAATGATAAAAAGCTATTTATAAATTCAGCAGCATCTATGCGGTTCAACTCGACTCAAAGGCTGAAAAAAAATGAGTACAACAAAAAGGAATTGAAATCAATAAGAAAAGTTTATAATTTTTCAGATATTTTAAAAGTCTATCATACCAATAAAGCTAACGAAAATAATGTACTTGAATTTTCAAGATCTGATATTAAATTTAAAAAGCTTGTTTCGTCATATGATGTTTCTGGTTTGATGGCTTTACAAACTAATAAAACTTTAGGGAATCTGATGACAATCTGGAATATATGGGTTGTTGAAAATGATAAGCTTAAGTCTAAAAAAATTAGGGGTCAAATTTTCACAAAAATTAAAGATAATTTTGATCTGGGTAAGCTTCAAAATAATTACAGTATCATTGACTATTACGTTCATAAAACCTATAAAACTATTTATATTTTGAGGGAGACCGAGAAACCGTTGTTTCATGTTAAAATGAAAACCAAAAAATATGGGGAGTATGTTTTTATTATTCCACTAAAAGATGCAAATGCAGTTTGGAATGTAACAACATTTGTTCTTTTAGCTGAAAAGTTAATCACAAGTGTTTCTCAATATAATGTTATTGGGATTGGATGGAGAGGTTTCATCTTTAAAGAAGAATTTGGATATCATTTAACTCTTTTTGTCAACGACAGAGTTGATTTTGATATAAATAAAATGCACCTATTTTTATCTGAATTCAAGATTTTAATTCCGGAAAATTTAAAACAACATTTTGAAAAGTGTAAAACACTTTATCCTGGCGAAAAAAAAGTTGCCGTCGTTGACATCATCTAGCCTCTTTAATAATTGTATAGTTGATACAGTTTTTGGCCATCTGTTCTGCTATGGTTGTAGTATTTTTGTAACAGCGAACAAAAAATGTCAAAAATACAGATCAAATTTTTGACGCTTATCAAGCTTGAATTACCCTTTTGGGAAATATGTAAACAAAGAAGTGGAATAGCAATTGAACCAAACAGGATATATTGAAAAGTCTGTTGTTTATGATTTCCCAGATTTTAAAGGTTTTTCCTTTAGATTGTCATTTGTCATTCAAGAACAACCTCAGGTCAGAGGAAAATCGGCTACTATTCATTAGATTTTCTTTTGTGACTTGTCAGAGGTTTAGTCATTTTCAAAACTAAAAAGAGAATGGGTGACTCGTTACATTTGGCCACTTTTAAAAAAGTGACGGGACCTGTCACATTAATGATAACAACAGGAATACTTGGAATTGTGATACTCACTGAGCAAACTAACTTAGATATATCATTATTACTGTTTGTGATTTTTGAACTGAGTGCAGTAATTGGATCAATTTGCTTATTGGTCAATTCTAATTCATTTAAGTTAATCACCTTTATTCTAAGTACATTCACTTTCACCTGCATTATTTTTACCACAATTTTAGGAATATATTGGATTGATAATATAGTATTACAAAAAATCATATATCAACATCTGTATTTAAGACAATTAATATTATCATTCATTACAGTGTTCATGGTTTCTTTATTTTTCAAAACATTAATAATACTTCAAATCTGGACAAATCTTTTCAATGCTAGTGAAATACCAAAACAGCAAGACATTGAAACAAACTTTTCCAACGTAGAAAAGTTTTCAACTGAAACTCCATCATCTGTTGGACAGTCATATAGATTAACCATTTCCAAAATAAAAGGGGCAGTACAGGAATTGATTCAAAACCCCAAAAGTCAAAGTTGTGTTGAAAATACACCGAAAACTGAAGATCAATTCAATACCAACAATGATTATGATTTAAATAAAATTTACTCTTATAAAAGCAAGCCAAAAAATATTGATCTTACAACAATGAAAAGCAGATGCGAAACAGTAGATACAAGTGAAATAGCCAATTCGACGCCTAATTTGATGTTTCAGAACTTAACAATGCCTAATCTTCCAATTGAAAAATCTCAAATACTAAATACTGATACCAATCAATTTTTTAATCCGGCTTCTACTGTAAATAATAATTTAAATGATATGTCGAATCATATTTCAGAAGAAAGTTATAACGATATATCGAGATCCAGCATTCTCAAACATCCAAATTTTGAGTTCCCATCAAAGCCACATTTTGGTTCACCATTTGGATTTTCTCAAAAAACGTTTACCAGTATGGCTCCATATGATAATGCTAATGAAAATAATGATAATGAAGAAGAAAACTACTATAACGATAATACCATTCAATTATTGAATATTTCACAACCTTTAACATCAAACAGATTTATAGAAGATACAAAAAAGGATGCTAGAAATATTCGTAATATATCACCTGCAATATGGAATAAATCAAGGCAACATTACTATAAAGAAAATGCCATTACTAATAAAGGTTCGTGGAACTCAGGTTCAATTAACTTATTTAATATAAATCCAGCAAACCCAAATTTTATTCATGATGATTTTGACATTCAAACTCTTTCAACAAATTCAAGCAATTATCTTGTTGATGAACTAAAAAAGGAAATTCAGAAAAATGGCAATCACAAAGTGCATGTTCAACAATCATTACCAAATTTAAGAATTGAGAGCAGAAATGGAATAAACCGAAGTAGGGGATCATTTTCCAAAGTTCTTAAGAATTCACTATCCACATCAAACCTAAATTTAAATATTGCAAATTCCAAATCAAAATTAAGTTCAATATCACTTGGTTCACATCATGAAAAATCAATGTCATTATCAACAACACAAACTTCAAAATCAAAATCTACAGGTCCATTAAAAAAGTTTATGAATTCAAATAATTTGAGTATATCAACAGATGTTAATATACCGGAAACGTCAGTTGTGGAACAAAATCAGGATTTTGATTTGAGCTTAATGAATTCAATACATCATTCACCAAAAAAAAAGAAATCGCCAAGTAGATCAACAAATAGAAATAAAACGTATTCAATTTCAACAATTCCTCAGAATGATAATTTTAATGAGGAGTATGGCTTAATTAATCGAAATGAAAGTAAACTACAATCATTACTGACTAAAGGTAAGACTTTGTCATCAACTAACTTAAGTTATATTAATGATATCGTTGATCAAGTTATCGTTCCAAGTGTTGTGAAAACTGCTAGGGTTTTTAGTGGAACTGATAAATCAACTCGATCTAACAATTCCGTTCCAAGTGGATATTATGGTCAATATGATAAAGAAAAATGGAGAACATTTAAAAAGGTAAACCTAAACGATTCCACACCCGTCGAAATGGGTGATGTTACTCATTTATCTAATTTTTCAATATCACAAGCACCATAAAAATACATGCACATTTTTATAATTAACAATCTTTTCTATTTAGTTTAAAAAAAAATATATCCAACTTTTTTTACATATTTTCATTAACTTAATAATGATTCTTTTAAAAATTTGAGCTCTTCAGTTAGTTCATTAATCGTAATTTCACTATCAACAGTTCTAACCTTCATGGTTAAATACTTTGGATGTGTAAGCAAGTAACTTAAGGCATTAACAAATACTTTCCTTTCTTGAATATTATCTAAACCAGGAACTAATTTAACATCATCAATATCCTTACCTAATTGTGAACTAACATAATTATAACAGTCTAAACCACTTAATAATTTAGCAAATAAAACTAATTGTTCGGTTTCCTCAATGATTGAAGGACTTATTAAGCTGTCAGTTTCTAACCAAGCTTGGATTGTATACTTAAATTGTTTTTTGAATGTCAGTGCAAATTTACAAATTAAAAATATCATGTTATCACCAAACTGTGCTGACAATGTTAAAACAATGGGTAAAATCCTTTTAACCCATAACTTATGGAGTCTAACAATTATCAAATTATTTGAATATGGTGAAATATGTCCTTTTTGAATAATTAGTGCAATTGGCGATTCAGTTAATAAATTGAAAATACCTTCATTTATTAACCTTTCAGCCATACATTTTCTTTGAATAAACTCATAAATGAATGAAATCGAATAATCCATGAAAATTTCTTCATTTTCAATTTTAATTAAATGTGATGATGTAAACATTTGTGCAAGTGCTCTATATGCACCTGAACTTATTAAAATATCTGAAATTTCAGAATCTAAATTAGAACTTAAATTTAATTTGAAAAAGTCTTGTACTAATGATAAAATTATTAAAATATCATCGATTTGTTTATTGATTAATGATGACGTTGTAAAGTCTTGCTTGTAAACGGAAAGTGCTTGATTTCTAATGCTGTTAAATAGAATATTGATTGATTTACAAATTATGTTTCTGAAAACTTCAATTAAGGTGGAGGAATATTCAGAAACAAATTCAGTTGTTTTAATCATGGATATGGAAATCAGCAAAATTCTCAATAATGGTTTATAGTATTGGACATTTAAACTTGTTAACCCTTGAAACAAATTAATTTCTCTCAATTCCAATAACTTAAGAGTAGATGTGATGATTGATATCAATGTCGAATCTGTTATAGGTTTGGATAATTTAAAAACTGTCAATACTATCAAGAATGATAATTCGATTCTAGCTTTATAAATTTCATCATAAATATCAAAAGTTATACCTTCTTCAAAATTAATTTTCAAAAGTGATGATGCCAATAAACAGTATTCCGGATTAATGTTTTTTGAATTGACATTACAAAAACAAGTAATCAACCCACCAAATGATTTTGCAAGATGAATTTCTGATTCGATCAACTTAATATTCTTTTCTTCAATCAATAGGTCAGCTTGAATTTTTTCTAAATTTTGTGTGTTTTCAATACATAGGGAACTTAAAAGTTCAAAATCATAATTATCTTCAAAAATATTAACTACTTTATTTGATTTCAAAAATTGTTCAACTTTAATTTTATCATTAAAGAGCAATTTCATATTTTCATTAATTTTTTTCAATAATGAATCATCTTTATGCTTGATTTTGAATTTAGATTCTAAAGATGATATAAAGCTGTCGGCATTTAACAGTTTAAAAATCTTTTCTTCACACAACTTATTTTTACCATGTGATACAAATACATATAAGGAAATAATTTCAACTGATTTTGAAATAATTTCAATCTCCCAAATATTCAAATCCCCAATAGCTTTGTTGTTATTGAGCTCAATAATTTCCAAAACTTTTTCAATAAACTTACTATCTTCATTGTCTGAACATAGGTTTAACCAAACACCAATACATAAAGACAATGAATTTAATAAGTGGTAAGTGTATTCAGAATCATAACGTGAGATATTAATAATTGTATTTTTCAACAATTTATAAATTGATGTGTCGTTTAATGTTGAAGATGAAGATTTCTCATGTTGTATATTATTACCAGTAATTAAAAATAATGATAAACCTTTTTGATTATTCTCTAAAACTGAAGATATGAATTTAAATGAAGATATTTTCAAATCATTTGAAGATAGCAATGACTTGCTTGAAATATTGAAATATAAATTGTTAAGTAAAATTTGGGAATATGAATCATTTAAGTGTGTTAGCATGGAAGGTGGATTTTCAATAGGACTTGATTTAACTAATTGAGTTAGTAAATTTAAAACTAAAGTTTTGTATGCATTATTTAATAAGTATGAATCAATTAAATTTTTCAAATTGGAGTATAATTGTTTTTCAAATGTCGAAATTAATTTTGAATTAATAATTGAACGTAATTTTATTAAATTAATTGAAAAGTTGATTGAATTATTTATCCATTCATTGTATAACAATCCTGACTTATTCAATTTTTTCAATGCTAACTTGGAATTTGATAAGTAATTAATCGTCAATAATAATGGATTAACCGATCTTGTATCATTAATATCTAGAATCAAAAACCGATTGACAATTTTCTTAAAACTTGATTGAAAAACCGCCAATAGTGAATCTCCATGCTTATCTTCATGTACACTAATTTTGAATTTAATAATTTTGTTCAAAAATGAAATGATTAAGTTACCAATTTCAAATTTTTCGAATTCATTTGAATATTTCCAATTGAAAAAATTCTCAAAAATTTGGATTTGAAAAACTGTAAAATACTCAATAACTTGTGACTTTAAATTTATATTTATATTATCGTTGAAAATCAATGCTGAATCAATTAGTTTATTTCCTAACTTTAATAATGATCTGAGAAATTGATATTTACCTTTGATAACTTCAACTTTATCTAAAATATCCAATGCAAAACCTCCATTTAAGCTCAATAAATCAGATTTGTAAATGTATGACCAAATTCTGAATAAAAAACCCTTTTCACATAATGTAGTAAATAATGACAAGCAGTGACACGATAATTCAATATGTTTTAATAATAACGCTTGATCAAAAATTCTAAAAATAATATCAAGTATGTCATTGTTATCCACATTTACAAATGAACTCATTGAACTAAAAATTAATTTTATCACTCTTTCATCTAAATCTTTAAGAATATTGTTTAATGATTTTAAGATGACATTTCTTGTATCATCTCTTTCTTTGTTGGTCAATGAAATTTTAGTTGACAAATTCTTCAAAACCCTACCTAATAATGACCATCCATTATATTCATAAATAAACATAACAAGACACTGGTTGTTAGCATTTGAAATTATTTGTGCCTTTGCATCTTTTTTCATTAATAACGATAATTCATTATTTGATTCAAAGGGTAAGGAAATTTGTAAATCATTTATTAACTTAATTAATTCAGGTTGTTGATCATCAATCATGTAAACGTTGTTAAATTTGGAACTTTCAATATTCGTCATAAATGTTGGCAATAATCTCAGTTCTTCAACAGCGAGATTTGAATTGATTGAAATTAATTCTAAATATTGATTAATAGATATCGGCATTTTTGCCTTTAATAAAATAAGCAATTCATTTGTTGATTCCGAATCGAAAAATTTTTCAATTATTTTATTTGATGAATTTCTTATGATTAATGAAATTGTATTAATTAACTCATAAGTTGGTTCAATATATGGTGTGAATGAAATTACAAATGAACCTAGAACACTTTGAAAATTCGGATCATATGAAACAATATTAGTACAGTTATTTAATGATTCACAGATATTTAATTCTAATGCTTGTTCAACAAACGATAAGTAAATAGTTTCAATATTTTTCAAAACGCTATTGTTTAGTTCATTGATATAAGATTGATGTGATTCATTATCTTTATTAATCTCTAAAATTGTATGTTGTCTATGTAAGATAATTGACCAGGCATATAAAATAATTGGATTTGAATTTGTGTTCAATAAATGATTTGTGATATCAATCAAATTTGATGAATCACTCATAAATGATGATTTATCATTAATTGAACCAAGATTAAAATCCAAATCAAGGAATAGTAATGTAATTAATGTTGATAAACTTTCAATTGTTAATTTAACGTCCTTTGATGACGAAACATTTGAAAAAAACTGGGTATCTTCAATTAATTTAAACCATAATATAACTGATTTGGTCATAAATCCTTTGTCAGATTTAATTATAATATAAATAAAATAATTTAAAATTGAAACCAATAGACGATCCAAATTATTTGATATTAAAAGATCTATTTCTATATTTAATGGTGATAACTTGGAATGTAAATCGTCGATATATTTTATATTTTCAATTAATTGTTCGATTATATTAAAACCATTAGAAATCATTGAATTTTTCAACTTTTCAAAAAGTGGATTTTCAGAAGTTATGATTTTCAATGAAGCTTCAAAACATAATGATTGTTGTTGCAATATGATTGATAAATAATACGATAAAATTTTCGAAGTTGATAAATCAGTTGAAATTTTCTTTGAGTACAGTGCAATTAATTTTGAAGTTTTAATTGGATCAGAATTTAATTTGTTTGTTATAAAATCAATATAGTCATTATTTTCAGATTGAGTTGCTAATGCAGTTGATGGTGAATTATCTAATAAGTATGGAATTTTACCAGATATTAAGTATTCTTGAAATAAATCAATGGTTTCAGATACATTTGAAACATTACCAGGATCACTATTATTAAAATTATTCTGAATATTATCTAAAATTGATAAAATTCCATCAAATGTAAGTATAGAAGAAATCGGTATATCTTCAGATTTCTTCATTAAAGACATGTTTGAAAAAAGATGTGACTGATATTCTTATTATATACAAGTTTTACAAACATTTATAACACTATTTACATTAACATTGAAAAAAACCGAATTGGCAAAACGAAAATGAAATGAAATGAAAATAAAAAATACAAAAATGTAAACATCCGTGCACCAACTATACTTCATTGAAATTATCCTTAGTATTTACTATTGACGATAATCAACTAGAATAATAATAGATCTCATTAGCTTCGACAGGAATAGGTTGATCGACAAATGTAGAAGTAGAAATATTATTAGAAAGTTTTTCAGTCAGATATCCAGGCGTATTGGGAAGTGAAGAATTAATTATATTTGGGAATTTTTCACCTTTTTTATCACCATTAACTAATAATTTCCAGTTATCATGACACTCTTCTAAAACTTTGATTGCCATTTCTTTATTTTGCCATTTACCATTATATTCGAATTGATTTTCGGGTTTATTCATCGGTAATTTATAATTTTTAAACCATTTTGTTAAATTATCTAATAATAATGGCATGTGGGTATTTATGTCATCAATATCGTGTAATTTTGATGATAAATTATCCTCAGTGTCAATACCTATTAATTTCCAGTCTAATTCACCGTCATCAATCATTGCTAAACATCCCAAAATTTTAACATTTTTAACACCACCAATAATACCGTTATTATTATCACTGCTTATTTCGCAAATATCTAATGGATCATTATCACCATAATATGTATTACCATTTATGTTTACACCAAAAGTTGGATCTTCCCAAGTTTGTGGCAATGCACCATAATTACATGGATATCCATGATATGGGAAGATATTATTAATGAATCTTAGTTTCCCCTTTTTTGTATCTTGAATAATTGGATTGAACGGTAATTCTTTAGATATTTCGAATTTACCTTGTTCATATCTTGGTATTTCTATAATCATATTAACTGTACCAGTTGACTTATCAAACTTTAATGGGATGTCATGAAAGAAAGAAAGTGGAGAGTTGGAATTGGAACTTGTTTTTGAAGGGCTTGCATATAATTTGAATTCAGGAGTGTATTTCCCACTTGTTTTCAAAGTAGAAAAGGATCTAATTATTGGTTTAAGCATAGTGTAGGGTTTGATCGTGATAAAGAAAGTATGGAATATTGACTATACAATACGAAATTTCACAATATAAAATTGGAATTAAATGTAAAAATCATTTTCTCAACATTTTATTGATGAATATTTTATATTATATTGATCTAAAAGATTATCGATAATTATTAATTTTTGGTATACCAATCTATACATATGAAAGCAAAAAACAAAAAACAAATTATAAGTAGAAAATAAACAAAGAAAGAATGAACCAGAAAAACGTCTATTTATTCATCAATTAAATTCCAACCATCTTTAGAAACAATATAGGGAATTGAAGATCCCAACATACCTTCAAAATTTTCACCATTATCATTATTATTATCAAGCTTTAGGAAATAATTTGAATTTAGTAAAGAGTTCTTCGAATTGAACGGTAATCCATACATTGAATGGAACTTATTGATACAGAATTCGGCACTTAACTTTTTAGATTTTGCCTTTGATAATCTATTTGATACATGCTTCCATTTATGAATTTCTGCCAATGAAAGTATATTTTTAAGTATGATTATATCTTCTTCGGTAAATTGAGACATATCTACATTTGGATTTGCTGGTATATAATTATCAGTTGAGATTGAAGATTGGCTTGAATTTGAAATTCTTCTCTTAGACTTTGGTTTTGTAATTTTCGATTTTGAACCCAGTGATTGTGATCTCTGTTTTTCATTTAGTTTATGATTTAATTCAACCTTTTCAACATTATCAAGGCTCAAAAATGTAGATGGCTTATTGTTGTATAAAGTTGCTAATGATTGTGTTGATGAGTTCGGACTCAAAGAAGGAATAGAAGAAGGGGGGGAGGTATTATTGTCTGTATTGGATGAAGTGAAGTTGTTGAGACTAGATACACTGTTAGAAGGAGTGCTAGTATTAATTACAAATTGTGATAGGTTGTTGTAATCATGTTGAGGTTGAGATTGAGCTTGAGCTTGAGCTTGAGCTTGAGCTTGAGGATAGTAGGAGTACTTAGAATTGATATTTGTACTAAAGAGAGCATGTTGATTATAATTAAGGGTATTCAAAGGCATTTTTGGGGGATGAAACCTAAAAGAAAAGAGATAGATGTCAAAGATACGAAGGACATTACATGATTTGATTGCGTTGGACTAATGCTATTATCAAAGCAGGGGTGTCAAAGATCAGCTAAGACGGATTGAAAAATTGCTGTATCGTACGATTTGTTTTAGTGGAAAAACGAAAAATGAAAAATGAGAAACGAGAATTGAGAAATGAGAATAACGTAGATTAGTATTGGGTGTTTGTAAAGCAGTGTGAAGCAACTTCTGTGGATAAAACTAAGCCCAAACGCAAGCTGTCTTAACAGAACTACACAGCCATAACAAACTAAAGATACCACTGTCAAGATATATATAAAATATAAAGAGAAGCTACACTATTTTATGTGATCCACTGGATTGCTAATTCAGTCCTATTTCCCACTTTTCTTATTGTAATTAATCTCATGTACATAATCTGACAGAAGATTTTAGTCATATTTTTACGTAAATATTGTAATTGCGTTTTAACAAATGCGAAATAAAGTGCTTCTCGCTTGACCCAACAAGTTGTAATTTTTTAACAAGTATTATTTACAAGAAAATGGAAAAAGGCCGAATCATTTCAAAGTGCTTTTTATTTTCAGGATTACTTGAAAAATGGGTGGCTGTATCCTTGTGATTGATACATGGCTAAACTTTGACACAAACTACATGATTGTTTAGCAGAGAAACTGCACTAATCAGAAAAAGAGAAAAAGAAGCGACATGTTTTTTAAGCGTTTGGCCCAATCGGGCAAGTGGTTCGGATGTGCATTATACAGAGGTGATGTGTTTACTGTTCTTCTTTGATTTCTTGGCCTTTTTGTCTTTCTTGTCTTTCTTGTCTTTCTTGTCTTTCTTTTCTAGTTTCTTTTTCTTCTTAGCCAGCTTTTTTTCCTTTTTAGCAAGTTTCTTTTGTTTCTTCTCCTTCTTACGACGTTTGGTATCCCTTTTATCAGCTTCATCTTCATCTTCATCACTACTATCGAAAAATACCAACTGTTCACTTTGCACCTGCACCGCTTCACACGCTCGTTTTTCACCCCTTTTGATCAACCGATTACCAGCTTGGTCAACTGTACCCATTAAAGTCTCCCCTTTAACAAACATTTGATATAATGGAGATTTTTTCTTCATTTCTTCACGTTCTAAATTTTTCTTCTTTTCTGAATCTATAGATATACCCTGTGTTGAATCAACATTCAAAGTTTTCAACTGTCCATCAAAGACAGTTTCCCACCACGTTGTTGTATCTTTTGATTCATGTCCTATACCTTTTAAATCGAATTTATGTGATACTAAAATAGGTTTGGACAACCCTCCTTTTTGTAGGGGTTGTCCTTTAGTCCACCCGTATGATTCCAGATATTTTGTTGTATCCATGGCTGTGTAGATGGAGAAAAATGGTGGGTTTGTAGAATGTGGATTGTAAGTGGTTGTTGTTATAGTGAAAAATTTTGAAACTGTTTTAATTCTTTTTATATTCTTTTTATGTTTTTTTTTTTTGATTTTTCACTGCCGCGAATCTCAACTTTTTCCTTCACGATAAAGAAATTGCAACGTGAATAGTGAATAAGGCCTTGAGTTGATAGATATCGGTGGAGATCATACGTGTTTATTTTATGAACCTAGTATTTCAATCTAACTATGGGAAACACATCATCTTCTCCTTCTAATAGTAAAAAAATAAAAGTGACGCCACATGATCGTGCTATACTTGATTTAAAACTTCAACGTGATAAATTAAACAAAACGAAAAAGAATATAGAATCTATAATAATAAAGGAAACCAACATAGCTAAAGAATTGATCAAACAGAATAAATTAGAACTTGCAAAACTAACCCTACGGAAGAAGAAAAGACAAGAATCATTGTTATCTAATTTGGAAAGGCAAAGTGATACGTTGGAAGAATTAATTAATACTATTGAGTTCAAATTGATTGAAAAAGATTTTGTGTATGGATTGGAACAAGGTACGAAAGTTTTAAACGAATTGAATAATGAAATCAATATTGATAAAGTTGATTTGATCATGGATGAAAGTGAAGATGCAATAAGTTATCAAAATCAATTGAATAATAGATTAAGTGAATTATTAACAAATGGGGAAGAAATTGAAGTTGATAATGAACTAGAGGAATTGGAAGTTGAAATGGGTTTAAGGAAGAAAGTTGAAGGTGAGGGTGAAGGTGAAGATGAAGGTGAAGTTGAAGTTGGAAAATTACCTAGTGTACCTAAAAAGATTGAGTTACCTGATGTCCCTAGTGGAATAACTGAAGAGGATGAAGGAGTTGAAGAAGTTAACGATAGAATACCACAATTAGCATAAGGGAGATATCATTATGAATGTATAAACAAGTAAATTATATAGTATATATTGATCATAAAGAAATTGGTTCATCTAACCAATCCAAAAATTCTGGAGTGAAATAAGAAATAATTATTCTTGCACCGGCTCTTAAAAAACCGTGATGAGCTTCAAAGGCTAACATTTTCAAATCGGCAATGCCTTTATCAGCAGCAGCATGTAACATGGCATATTCACCAGAGACATGATAACAACAAATTGGATAATTGTCACAAATTCTAGACGCATCTCTAACAATATCTAAGTAGAAAGTTGAAGGTTTAACAATGACACCATCGGTACCTTCATTCATATCTCGAATTAAAGCTCTTCTAGCCAAACCTGCACCACCACTTGGTAATTGATAACATTTTCTATCACCTTGTGAAGGACAAGAACCAGCAGCGTCTCTGAAAGGACCATATAATGAGCCGCTGAATTTGGCAGCATAAGACATTAAAAAGACTTTATGAGCTAAACCAGCATCAATTAAACCTTGCTTGATAGCTTTAATTCTACCATCAATCATATCCGAAGGAGCAATGGAATCAGCTCCTGCCTTTGCATAATTAACAGCAACGGCAGAAATTCTTCTAACAGATAAAGAAGTATTGATTGTACCATCATCATATAAAATTCCACAATGTCCATGAGAAGTATATTCACAGAGACAAACATCACACATGACGTATAAATCAGGGAAATTTGATTTTAATGCTTTGATTGCTTGGATCACTGGACCATTTGGATCATCAGCTGGTGTGCCTACGGAATCTTTTGAAGATTCATTTAGTAAGACACCGAATAAAATAACGGATTTTAGACCCTTTTTAACTAAAGTTGAAATGTAAGGGATTAATTTCTTGACACCGAATCTTTTGATGTTTGGCAATGAAGGGATGGGGGTTTCATCATCTGGGTCATCTGAGATGAATAATGGGAAAATGAACATGTTTTTTTCAAGTTGTCTTTCATGTTGCCAAGATCTCAACAGTGGATGGTTGTAGCCACCTTGTAAAACGGAGGAAATGTCTGTTGGTTGAGAAGGTAAGTATTCAGCAGTATGCATGGTGAGGAGGGTAAAGGTTTGAATATAGTACGAGATAGAGGAAGGATGGAAGAAAGGGGGAGAATGTATAAGAAGATAGTGATGAACAAAGATTAAAGATTAAAGATTAATGATAAATGTTAAATGTTAAATGACCAAAATAGAAAAATGGACAGTTACAATTACAATTGTAACTCGGTATGGATTACTCGATTAAGAATTAATAAATACTAAACATTATTAACGTCTTTGGATGTTTCTTCTCACAGCGACGCTTTTCCCACCGACGGCGTTTGAACCAAGGGCGGGACTTATGTAGGGGAGACAACCCAAATCGTAGTTGTCCCAGTATGTGTTGTTGGGAGGGTAGAGTTCTTCCATGGGGAGGCCACCTTTGCCCTTAGCCAAGATGATTTGTAGATTACGTAGACTGTCTGTGTTGATTGGCGTGTAGAGATTGATTAGCCGGTTCTTTGGGTCGATGGAATGGATCACGCACAGACCGTGGAAAGTGGTCGGGAGGGTGGAAAGGGTGGCTTGTGGGAGAAGTGGCACGCTGATGGGGGAAGTGGATTTTTCGAGGCGGGCAGTGGGGGTGGTTGTTGGGATGGGGGTTGAATTTGGGAGGGAGAAAATGGCCATGTACTGGGCGTCAAGGGGAGGGAGCGGGGTGTTTGTGGTGGGGGAATCGTAAAGGGAGATGGCGGTGATGAGGGAGAGCGAGAGTTGCAGCGGCGGCTGGGAGAGTAGCGGGGAGAAGTTGTCATCGGGGTGGAAATAGGAGAGTAGTTTGAACGTACGGGCAAGATTGGTGGGAGGAGATGATATGTTCGAGGAGGGGAGTGAAGATTGGGAGGATTGGGAGGCGGATGGAAGCGGGAGAGAGATGGGCGGGACTTTGATGAGTGTTCCGTTGAATGGTGGGAGGGCCAAGTTGTGATGGGAATGGGAGAGTTGGACTATGTGGGTGGGATTGGCGGATTGGACGGTGTGGGAAATAAGATCGTGGCCGTAGCCCTTGATCCATCCGGGCGGGTTGATGAGAGTGAGGCCGGCTGCGTTCGTGGGGGTGAAGGAGAGAAGTTCGTGGGTGGACCTTTTGTAGTAGAGAGGCTGGGTGGAGGGGGAATAGAACCCGATGTGGATGGAGGTGTCCGGGGAAGCCGGGACCGTGGGAGGGAAAGGGGTGCCTATCAATGGGGAAGTTAGGGTGAGACGGGACACAGTTCCTGGGAGGGAGAGAATGGGTTGTCCGGGGTCGATATCTATAAGCGTGGTGGGAGCAGCGGAGTTGTTGAGGGACTTGTTGTGGAGGAGGCGGATGAAGGACGATTTGCCAGAGTTTTGCGGGCCCAGGACTAGAACGGTTTTGTGGGAGAGGGGCGAGTTGAGAATGGCGTTGAAGGCAGCGGCCCAGGCTGGCGGGACAAACGTGGGAGGGAGGGAAGGAAGGTCGAAGAGAATGTTGCGCAGTGGGGGGAAAAGCAGTGGGAGAGCTTCCAGTGGGGAAGGTAGTGGGGAGACGGTTATGGTGCTCGGGGAAGTGGAAGATTGGAGGGAGATGACGGGCAGCGGGGAAAACGCGGAGAGGGCGATGGTGAGAGACTGGCCGGGGGCGAGGGTGGCTTCGTCGATGGCCAGTGGGGAGGACGCGGCGTGGAGGGCGATGGAGAAGCGCGGGAGCGCGATGGTGCAGCGGCGGTGGGCGGGGTTGGTGGGCAGGAGCGTGAGGGTTGTTTCTCTGGTGGGGGAAAGCGGGAGGGCCAGCGGACGGGACGAGGTGGCGAGGGGTGCGGGCGGGACGGCGGTGAGGTCGAGCAGCGAGGACGACGAGTGGGGGGAGCAGCTGAGGGTGATGGGCAGCGGGAGGGGCACGGTGGACTGTTCGTCCCTGTCGACAGCCGAGCCCGAGTCCAGGTTTGAGTCCAGGTTCGAGTCTGAGTCTGAGTCTGAGTCTGAGTCGGTGGAGTTGTTAAGGGCAGCAAAGGCACTCAGACGGGACATGGTTGGTTGGTTGGTGGGGGAGATACACCTCCCCAAGCACAGTACGGTGGTGGTGGGTGTGTTCTCCCAGCAAAAGAACAGGGTTGTGATCGAAGTGCGCTGGCCCCGCCGCGGCGACGACCGACGCGGCCCTCTCTCTGTGCCCCCACCCCGCCAGCCAATCACAGCGCAGGACCGCACCCGCTGCAATTCTCAAATCAACCCACATCCACCGCCAGCGCTTTCCTCTTTAACACAAAAATAATTCTCTAACTTTCATCCTGTGTGGAAACCTTCTTTGAACAAACCCATATCTAATAACTACACATGTCTGAATACACATTACAAACTCCAGGTTTCGATGCAAGATTCCCTCAACAAAACCAAACCAAACACTGTTTCCAATCTTATTTAGATTACCACAAATGTGTTGCTATCAAGGGTGAAGATTTTGCTCCATGTAAAGTCTTTTGGCAAACTTTCCAATCACTTTGTCCTGGTGATTGGGTTGAAAGTTGGGATGACCAAAGAGCAAATGGTACTTTCCCAGGTGATTTATCCATTGAAAAATTCAAATAATCATCTATATAGACATTTTCATTTCTTTAAAACTAAAACTAAATTCTTCCCTTCTTATTATTATTATTATTATTATTATTATTATTTATACATTTAATATAAATTCTACATTTACATGTACATTTACATTTACTTACATTTACATTTATTTACACTGATTTACATCTAAATTTAAATGCTTGTTTTTGTGTTTCTTTTTCATCTATTTTGTTTACTCCATCCAGTATTTGTCAATTCTTTAAACTGATTGATATTAGAGATAGTTGACGTTTTGCTCTTTTCAAACTTAATATAACTATACATGACAGGTATGTTAACAACTTTGTTCTTTAATATATCATCAATTATTTCTTTATCGAAAACTTCTCCAATCAGTTTAGTACTTGATGGTAACTTCTTCGCATCTTTTTCAACAATCGTAAAATCAATATAATTAAACTGATGATAATTAAAGGTCATCAATTCTTCTTCTTCAACTCCTTTAATCGTAACTTTATCTGAATCTTTTATTTTAGCCATCATCAGATTCTTACCACATTTATCTCCATCTCTCTCTTCCCTCTCCTCCTCCTCTTCTTCTTCTTCTCCTATTTGTTTTATCT
The DNA here is from genome assembly GCA_030560845.1 of Pichia scutulata. NCBI lineage: Eukaryota > Fungi > Ascomycota > Pichiomycetes > Pichiales > Pichiaceae > Pichia > Pichia scutulata. Next base: position 95,811 of record JAKTWB010000102.1, read on the forward strand.
TTTGTTTTAATATTTCAACTATGGTAATCATTTTTTGAATGTTTTTATCAACTCCAATTATAATCACCTCCCTATCTTCTTCATCTTCCCTTCCATCTTTCAAATACTTCAATATAATATCCAATTTCTTACTTATTTTGATATTTTTCGTAAATGCTACTACTAATACTTGTTTATCTTGTGAATTGCAAATCTTACCAGTGCTATCTTTATGTAAGTTGAAGGTATTTTCAATATCTATATTTTGTGAATATTTTGTAAATGTTTGATCTCCACGATCATTGTTTTTCAAATCCCCAACTTTCTGTCTTTTATCTGCTTGTGTAGGTACTATATCAAATGTCCGTTTCATTCTAATTTGTTTAATAATAATATTTGCTTAAAAATGTTTCACAAACTTCATGTCTTTCTTCATAATTTAATTTTTTATTTTTCTTCTTTTTTATTGAAAAACTCGCTTTGCTGGTTGTCGTCTATTGATTTCAGTTCCAGCATGTCATCTATTCAATTCCATCATTCCAACACTTCATTCAATAACAACATCGTCATCACCACATCACGTACTTAAAATACCATGCCATTGATTGAATCCACTCAATCTCTAAGATCAAGACAAGTTTCAAACTTGAAAAAAATGTTACATTTAAATAAAGATTTAGATAATGAATTGAGCAATAATAACACTAATAATCTATCATCACCATCATCATCATCATCATTAACAGTAAATGATGAATTAATTTGGAAAATTCTAATACTTGATAATAAATCAACGTCAATCATCTCATCTGTTTTAAGAGTTAATGATTTATTAGAATACGGTATAACCATGCATGCACTAATCAATCAACGTAGATCTCAATTAGAAGATGTACCTGTAATCTATTTCATTGAACCAACTTTAGAAAACATTAGTATAATTCTAAATGATTTAAAAAATGATCAATATTCTCAATTTTACATCAATTTCACATCTTCCTTAAATAGATCGTTATTAGAAGAATTTGCTAAAAAAGTGGCAATTTTAGGTAAATCTTTCAAAATTAAACAATTATTCGATCAATATTTAGATTTCATAGTTACTGAACCCAATCTATTCTCTTTAAATTTACCTCAAATTTATTATCAATTTAATAATCCTTCATCAACCGAAGAATTAATTAATGACAAAATCGATTTGATTTCAAATGGTTTATTCTCTTCAATTTTAACTATGGGTTCAATACCAATAATTAGGGCAAATAAAGGTGGTCCGGCTGAGTTAATATCTCAAAAACTATATGAAAAATTAAGAGATCATGTTATAAATTTAAGAAGAAATGAATCATCTACTACCATTATATCAGCCACTAATTCAGTTTTGATTTTACTAGATAGAAATTTCAATTTATCTTCCATGTTTTCTCATTCTTGGATTTATCAATGTATGGTTTCTGATGTTTTCAAATTGGAAAGAAACACAATTACTATAAATCATAAAGGTGAAACAAAGGAAGCAGAAGGGAAAGAAGAAGTTAAATTTGATATTGAACCAAAAGATTTCTTCTGGAATAAAAATTCTTCCCTACCATTCCCTGATGCTGTTGAAAATGTTGAATTTGAATTAAATAAATATACTGAAGATTCAAAGCAAATTACTGCAAGAACTGGCTATTCTTCTATCAAAGATATCGAATTAAACAATAATGATCATTCAGATACAAAGCATATTCAAGAAGCAATTAAATTGTTACCTGAATTAACATTTAGGAAAAATATAATTGATTTACATATGAATGTGTTATCTAATTTGATTAAAGAATTAGATTCCAAAAATTTAGATTCTTTTTTCGAAATTGAACAAAATTTAACCGATCCAAAAATTCATAAAAAATTCATCGAGTTATTGAAAAAGGAATCAAAATTGGACAATTCTTTGGATAAATTGAGAACTTTTATTATCATTTATTTGAATTCTGATGAATTATCAAAATCTTTCATTGAAGAATGTGAAAATATTTTGAAAAATTTAAATATTGATTTAGCACCTTTAAACTATATTAAAAAGGTTAAAAATTTCAACAAATTATCGGAATTATCGTTGTTATCAAGCTCAACTAATAATTCAAACTCAGATAATTCTTCAGGTGCTCTATTTTCAAACCTATCTTCGAAATTAATTAACTTAACTGATGGTTCAGCCAAATTATCTGAAGGTTTTGGTTCAATTATCAGCGGTATCAAAAATTTGTTGCCTGAAAAATCAAACTTACCAATCACAAACATAACTGAATCAATCATGAATCCATCTCAAGCAAATCAAAACTCACTAAAATTAACTGATGATTATATCTACTATGATGCAAATAATTTAAGAGGTTCACATTTAAAACAACCAAAACGTAGAAATTTTAATGATGGTATGGTTTTCATTGTCGGTGGTGGTAATTACTCTGAATATTCAAACCTACAAGACTGGTGTAATGATTGGAATATCAAACAAGGTATTGTCGCTAATGGTGACAATTCAACTACTAATGATAACGGTAGTGGTAACAATGCTTTAAGTGCTAAAAATGTTTGTTATGGTTCAACCGATATTATTACTGCTAAAGACTTTATAGTTGAATGTACAAAATTAGCAAATTGATTCAAAGATTGTATAATTATAGAATATTCTTTATAGTTATTTACTACTAGTAATGATTTACTCAC
>JAKTWB010000103.1:0-93756 GCA_030560845.1 Pichia scutulata
GGGGGGGGGGGGGGGGGGGGGGGGGGGGGGGGGGGGGGGGGGGGGGGGGGGGGGGGGGGGGGGGGGGGGGGGGGGGGGGGGGGGGGGGGGGGGGGGGGGGGGGGGGGGGGGGGGGAGGGGGGGGCGGGGGGGGGGGGAACAAAAGCACAGACGCCGGTATGTCCGAGCGCGGGTAGTTTTTCAGCTTCGAATTTTCAACATGAATATTGCATCTGCAAAATATAGAAAAAGTACTGAATGTAGAATAGTAGAATACAGTGCAAATTATTTATTATAAAGTATATTTATTTTGACATCTACAAAATAGGAGAGTATTCATTATTGGGTATAAGATATAACAAAAAAGATCATTGACTTTTGTTTTGTTGTCTTGTCTTTCTTTGTCTTGTCTTGTTTATCTCCCTTATTCTTTTAATCATGTCCGACAAGAAACCACGCAAGAGGAATAGAGTCCCCATTTCATGTGTTATTTGTCGTAGACGTAAAGTTAAATGTGACAAACAAAAACCACAATGTCTTAATTGTATTAAGAATAACGTTCAACATTTATGTCATTATCTTGAACCAAAATGGGCTCAACCTTTACCTAATGAAAAAGACTTTACATCAACTCCAATGGATCATGATGCTTCATCAAATACCATAACAACTGTAAATACTGATACAAATTCTGACAATACTCTCAATTTAAAATTACAAAACGATCTTGCTATACTGAAAAATAAACTCGAAGCTCTGGAATCTGAAAATAGTGATTTGAAAAAAAAAATGTCAACATTAAATCGAACCACCACAAACACATCCGCATCGACATCGACATCGACGACAAATCAATCAGCGGTGAAAATTAAGCCTGATAATGATGACGATTTATTTGATGCAATATTCAATTCAAATATTCTATTTATATCACCGAAAAACAATAAATTCAATATCCCCATAACGTATCAGATTTCAATCTTTTCTTGGATGTTTATAGTCAAAAATGATATATATTTAAATGATTTATGGCTAAAAATTTTAAAATTGAGACAGCAATATGAATATTACTATAATTCTAAACATATGGATATAACACATTATAACAAAAATTATAATGATAACAAATCAATTAATAATAAAAACAATAGCAACACTAACAATACGAGCAATAACAATCGTAAAATCAATGGAATTGACACTACTAAATCTGTTGATGCTAATAATAGTACTAGTTTGGATTCTGTATATAATCAACATACAAGTAAGTTGAAAAAATTCTTGGAAAACTCATTAAATTTATCATCCACAACATCAAGTGAAATTGAAATTTCAACAAACACACTATCAACAAATTCAAAATTACCAAATGTTTGTCCGGTCACTGGTGTTATAGGTGTATGTCCAATTGGTAACACTCCAGCAACCACAACGAATACAATAAATAATTCTTCCAATACTCCCAAGTCAGTAACACCAAAATGTCCAATTGTAAACACAAACGATTTATATGATGAATTATCAATATCAGATTCAAAATCTTCAACTGCGTGCCCATTAATAATTAATGACGGTAAAGCTTTATTTAGAGAAAAACTAACAAAAATGAATCTAAGCTCATTACGTGATTCACCAAATCCTCCAACCTTGTTAACTAAAAAAAAATCATTTACTGCTCCATCACCTGCAAAATCAAAAGGTCCTCCAATTATACCATCAGGTCCAAGTACTCCAATGTCCGAAATAAAACCTCAAGATAATGAGAAATTAAATAATTATGTTCCAATTGCAATGAAAGTTGAATCAAGACAAAATAGTAAAAGAAAAATAAATGATTTTGCAGCTTCGCCTGCATCTTCATCTTCTAATATAAATTATAATCATAATAACAATAATAACGTTTCTAATACTAATAAAAGATTGAAAGCTTCTTTAAATATTAAATTGATCAATTACAATAATACAAAACAAGTCATCAATGTGATTGAACAATATCTACCAAATAAAAAAGTTGTTTTATTACTAATTGAAAGATTTTTTGATAAACTATACATCAGTTTACCCTATATTGATGAATTTGAATTTAAAACAAAAATAAATACAATTTTAAAATTAAATGATTTAAGTAATCAAAGGATAAAATTATCAATTGGTTCACAATATTGTGATGATTTTTTAACACTTTGCTTATCATTAATTATAATTAGATTAAGTTGGTTATCATTACCAACAGAAAAACATCCATCTTTAACACAAAATGAATTGGTATTATTGAAGCCAGAAAATTTTATTTCATTTATATTAATTGATTTAATTAAAGAAATTTTTACAAGTTCTAAAATAATGTCAAAACCATCCATAATTATATTTCAAATTGGATTGTTTTTGAAAATTTATTCCACAATTTCACCAGAAGATGGATTTGATACTGATGATTCATATACCAAAAATAACAACTATAATTTAAATGATTTATCAGGAGATTTATCTAACGAATCACCCAATATGAATTCGTCAAATTTCAATTCAACTTTAGCTCAATTGGCTTATACAATTGGGTTGAACAGAGATCCATTGAACTTTAAAAACTTTTATCCAAATTCAAATGATAATAAGCTAAAGGTTTCAAAATTATTCAAACAAAGACATTTATGGAGAAAATTATGGTATGGATTGATTTTTTTAACAATTGAAACAAATTTAAGTTTAAGTGATTATTTCAAAAGTTTACCGATAGAAATTGAAATTGATCCAACATTTGCTGATAATAATAAATTTTGGGATTGTAGATTACCTGGTGGTATTGAACAGGGTATTTTGGAAAATTCCTTTGAAAGTGGAAAAATTTTACAACGTGAGTTATGTATTGTTCAAAATTTTAGAGAATCAATTAACTCTTATAAATGGATCTTCAAAGGTATGAAATTATTAATCAATGTAGATAAACCTTCAAACACAAAAGATTTGGAAAATATATTAAATAAGTTAAATGAAATTGTGGTCGATAATTCCAAATTTGGTTTTGGGATTGATTTTATTTTAAGTGACAAGGAAATTGTTAATCCATTTAGGGCAAGAAATTCAACTGTTTGGATTAAAAAATATACTATTCAGATTAAAGTTATGAGATTGAAAGTTTACTTGATTATTAAAAATATGATTTTCACTTTAAACTATTTGCTGTTTTTAAATCATGAACAAAAATTTAGTAAACTATTAAATCAAAAGAATTCAACTTTTGAAAAGATTGAAATTCAGAGACAATATATTGAAAAATTTTTTGAAAATTGTTTACTAATTTCAATTGAAAATTTTAAGTTATTTTTGAAATTAATTGATACTCCGAATGCTAATAATAATCCTGATAACAGTAATAACAATGAAAGTACTGAAAACACTAGAAATTTACTTATCTTGCCATATTTATTAATTTTAAATCATAGATCTTACGAATTCTTAGTTTCTTTAATTTTAAGAATTCAACAGAATTCTCCAGTTATAATTGAAATTTTGAAAAAAAACAAAATTAATTTAAATGATCTATTGAAAAGATTATTTAATTATTTAGAATTGTTCATTGAAAAATTGGAAGTTTTGACAAAAAATTATTACTATGCTTACATTTTAAAAAGATTAGTTAAGTTTTTCTACAATATTTTAACCAACTCTGAAAAATTGTTCAAATTGAACTTCAAGAATATGAGTATTACTCAAAAGGAAGAAAATTTACAACAACAACAACAACAACAACAGCAGCAACAGCAACAATCAGAGCAACAAGAGATAATCAAGGAAGAGCAAGATGCTGAATCTGTTCAACCGCACAATAAATCAGCATTTGAAATTGCATTTGGTACTTCAAAATTACCACCAGTTACTGATCTCAATCACAATAATGGCAGTAATCCAAAAGAAATTAATTTCAATCCGTTAATTAGTAATTCTGAAGTTTTGAGTACTAATCCGTTATCTGGATCGATTTTTGCAGGTATGGGAAGTGATTTAAATTATGGTAATCATAATATTAATCATGTTGACATGACTTCAATGAATACACCAAGGCTATCAATTTCTTCTTCAACTACAACAACTACAAATAATAATTACAATAATAATGGTATGCATGCTACTAATAATCCTCTCTTTTCAAATAACTTCAATAATGATGAATTGACTGAATTATTTAATGATCAATTTTTAAATGACATTGGTAGTCTAGTTATGGAAAATGTTGAGAATACAGGTTTACTGGGCTTACATAGAGGATTAACGAGTGAAATGTTATCAAATAACAATGCTAATATAAATAGTGGAGTTCATGGTGTTAGTAATTTGCAAAATGACTTTGTTGGAGGTGGTAGTGGCGGTGCCAATAGTGTTGGTCCTAATGGAGATATTATAACTTCAATGTTTAATACAAGTTTATTAAATTTACCAAATACCAATGATTTAAATAATCAAGTACAATCATCAGTATCAAACGCACCACTTTTAAATTTAAACTATAATAACAATAACAGTAACAATAACAATAACAATAACAATCACAATAACAATAATAATAACAATAATAACAATAATACGAGTAATAATAAAGGCAATGAGTTATATAATTCATTGAATGAAATTGATTTTACAAATGTTGATTTGAATTCAGGTACTACACCTGCAGATAATTTGGTTTATGGTTTTGACATTGATAATAACGTTGTAAATAACTTAGGAAACGGCAATAATGGTAATGATGGTAATGTACTTGGAAGTTGGAATTTTTTCTAGATTCTGGAACTCTAATTTTTTCTTATATATAAGAACGTAATGACATTCAGCAATGTGTTGTAGATATATTCCACATTTTGTACATTATTCAAAACTTTAATATATTCATATTGATTATATCAAGCATGCCACTTACAATCACTTACAATCAAAATTCTTCAACTTTGGTAAGTACAGTAACAAGCAATAAATTCCCGTTCATAAAGTACCCTTTTGTCAACCTCATCATCCCCATAATTGAAATCTCCGATCATTTAAAACCGCGTCGGAGTTAAGTGGGAATACGACACATGCCGCTATAAGGTAAATGTTTAATTTCAACCGTTTTTTGATTATCCTTAGGGTTACAGGATATGTTTATACGTTTTGCCTATTGCTGTTGATAATTCATGCATTTGTCTTTATTAATCCAATATTATGCCGAGATTGAAAACACGGAGTAAAGATCTGGATTATAAGGATACAAACGATTCAGCTTCAAATATGAGTCCAGATAAACAGCAGCATAATACTAAAAATGATGAAAATGAGGATAAAGTTAACAAACCAAAATCCAAAAGAAATAGAATGACTTTATCATGTACTGTTTGCAGAAAAAGAAAAATCAAGGTATGTTTATAATAGTTAATACTTTATTTATCATTCCCGTCTCTTTTTACGACATACTAACTAACCTGTCTACTTACGTTTTTTACGTTTTTTTATTACAGTGTGACCGTGGTAGACCATATTGTGATTCATGTATTAAAAGCGATACTGCTGACCAGTGTAGGTATTCTGATGCTACATGGACAAATACAAATGATAGGAATATAAAATTCAATAATAATGATAATATTCCACTCTATTCTTCTCATCATACTGAAACTAATGTTAATGATACTAACGATGTAACTGTGAAACTCAGTCGAAATAGCAGTAATAATGATACTAATTTCCAGTATAATGTTATTGAAGTATCATCTGACTTACGATGTAGTAGGAGTTTTTTAAAATCAAAAAACCGCTTAGTTTCAGATTCACGTTTAAATTCTAATATATTGCCATTACCAACAAACCTGATAGATGCGCAAAACTCTTTATTATATTATAATAGTCCTAATGATACTGTTTTCAATAGTACTTCGGGAATATTATCACCACCAACAATTGCAAATTCTATGTCAAAAAATCTTGTACATACTATGACAGATTCCGAATTTGAACATAACAAACTTTCAAATATTGACATTCAAAACCTTAATAGTCTTAACAATCACAAAAAATTCCGTGGTCTACTAAATACCGATCAGATTAATCGATATCCAGATTCTCATAAATCTAATTCTGAAAAATCGAGTTCAAATTCAATTGGAACTTTAGGTTCAAATCCTTACGTTTCTACTTGTACTTTGAACTCATATTTAAATGAAAATTTATTTGTTGCTTTGGGTATAAAAGAGAATGATAAAATTAGCTTTCATGAAGGTTTCCCACCAATGATGTATAAATTTGCAAGAGTTAATAATTTAGGCCCATTGGCATGGATGTCGATTATTTTAAAAGATCCTTTAATTAAACCAATCAGAGACGAAATTTTAAAAATTAAGAAGAAGGCGTTGTTTGAAATTTTAAAGGAAAAAACTAATTACCAGCATCAAGATAGATTTCTAAAGTATTCAGGCCATGATGATTTCAAACCATTGGACATTAACAGGGGACTAAAGGATTCAATTACTGATGCTACTAATCAAGATAGTAGCAATTTTACTATTAATAATGACGAGAGAAAAACAATTAATAACGATGTACCGGTTAAAGGATTTGACAAAGTTGATGATAATATTTTTGAACATAAACTAAATTCTTTATTCACAAAAAATGAACAGGGAATTTTAAGTAAAATTATAAGTGTTTTACCTATCAGAAAAGTTATCTGGTTATCAGTGGACAGATTTTTTAAACGTGTTTACCCCATTGTACCATATCTTGATCAATCATCATTTATTTTTAATATTGAACAGTTGATTGGTGGTGATCATTTGAAAGATATTGATAATGAAGACCAAGTTAGGTTAATTAACATTAAAAAAAGATTGGATTTTGCAAATTTAGGTATTTTATTGTTAGTTTTAAGATTTTCTGAAGAATCACTAATATTAAATGATGAAATTAAGGTTAACTCAATCATTAGAACCCCAATTGAAATTTATTTATTGAACCATCCGATTAATCCAAATATTATAAATATTGCACAATTATGTTTAAATCAATTTAAGTTGTTAAGAAAATGTACATTACCAACACTTCAATTTGCTTTATTAATAAAAGAATACGAAAATATACATGGTTTTGCTGATGGTGCAGTGGCCGATTCCCAGATTTTTATTTCAATGTTGATTCAAATGGGAGTTTCAATTGGTTTAAACAGAGATCCAAGTAAGTTTGACATACTTGTAAGTAAAGGAAAATCAGGTAATCTATTGAGAAAACTCTGGTTTAGACTAATTGCAATGGATACAGGAATTTATATATCTTCTGGTACAAGTAAGAGTTTTAATCTAGAATTTTCTGATACTCAATTACCAATATTTGATAAAGAATCGTCTAATATTGATGATTATAAGTTAGAGGAGGTCATAATTCAAAAAGTCAGACTTACTCATAAGTTTGATTTGGCTATGGTTGACATTGCAGATTATTTATGTACATTTAAAAAGGAGCCAAACACAAGAATTTTGCTTGAAAAGGTTATCAACTTTGAAAAATTGCTTTTCGATACTTTTGGTACTTTAAAAAATATACTTGAACAAAAAGTATTGGAGGAGGATTATAAAGTTTGTAAGTTTTGGGATTTTTCAATATTTTGCTCATCTATTGGTTTAATAGTTGCAGTTTATCAACAGCTATATGTTCACTATCAAAAATTACAGAATTTTCAAGCTGCAAAATTCTTTAAAGAAAAAAGTTTGTTCCAATGGTTATATCTTTTTACAAATTTTAGCGTCTATACTACTGAAGCTTATAAATACTTTGGTATTGGTTATAATATGGTTATTGCAGAAATTTCCTTGCCGATTGTTCATAAAGGTTGGATTAGTCTTTTGTCAACTTATGTTAGTGCAACCTTAATAATTGAAAAAAATGGCGGATATTCATATACTTCAGGTACTAATGGAGTTTTAATCAATATTTGTAAACGAATTTCAGATTCAGCTAAAGATTACTTGCCATGTTTAAGAGCACTATCTAAAAGACATTTTCAATCATGGAAACTATTAAAAGCTCATGAATGTATTGTTAACTTGATTAGAAGTAAAAGGTTTATTTTTAAATCACTAATGCATCTATATAACTTCATGGGTGGTATGACAGAAAATGACTTGCTTGAATTTTCTGAGTTAACCAATTATGAAAATTTCATGTTTGGTGGGACTGAAACTACAACTTTTAAAAAAATTAAGAACCAAATTCAAAACAATCTTGTTTCTTCCACGGCAGACAACACGGACCTTAACCCAACTTTAAACTCAAATTTAACGTCGAATTCAAACCTAAACTCAAATCCAGAGACAAACTCAAATCCAGAGACAAACTCAAATCCAGAGACAAACTCAAATCCAGAGACAAACTCAAATCCAGAGACAAACTCAAATCCAGAGACAAACTCAAATCCAGAGACAAACTCAAATCCAGAGACAAACTCAAATCCAGAGACAAACTCAAATCCAGAGACAAACTCAAATCCAACATTTTCATTAAATGAAAATTCAATCAATAAAGTTAACTATATTAATAATATAAATCATACTGAGTTAGGTATTGGTAGAACCGAAAATATTCCATTCTCAGCTGGAAATGTTAACGGAAATAACTTTGGTAGATCATCAACACCTTTTGATTTAAATTTAGAGTTTAATGATACATTACCAATGGATGCATGGACTAAACCAATGGAAGAAGACAAATTCTGGAGAGATAAATTTTTAACAAAACAATCATTCACAAATGCAACTTCATCACCATTTGTTGAGAATGGTATCAAAACTGTTGTTGATGAGACGGATCCAAATAACGGGGCAACTAATGACTCAACTTTTGAAGATCTATCACTCGATTCTTTTTTTCTTACAAATATGAGTAACCCTGATCAACAAGCGAATCAATTTGTTGATCATACAATTTATAATATGTTTAATTGATTTTTTGAAGTGTATACTACCTTTGGCTTAATTTTACTTTTTGCTTTAGACGGTTTGAAATTTGGAATTTGGAATTTACAATTTGGTTTCCAGCGAATTACCATGAATGATCGATCTATAGTAAGTCTTGAATTTTGCACTTACCTTTTATGAGGTCATGTGAATATGAAATGATTTTGTAAAAGAAAAGTGTACTGTACATATAACTTGGTGGAACGATGAAATTTGCTACGTTGAAGGCAAATGGAATTTTGGGATGTTTCTCGTATAAAACACTTCAACATAAGAATATCTTGATCTCAAAAAATTTCCCACGTACATTTATTTCGAGGTCAAATAAAACCATACCAATTAATAAAAATAATGTATACAGAAGAACACATAAACAAACTTACTTGATCAAAAAATATAGCACATCATCCTCTGGTGGAAAACACCAACATGAATCAAAAGAAAAAACAATGACTGGACACTATATTGGTGGAGGATTGGCCACATTATTTATTGGTGGTTTAGTTATTAGTCCAAAATTTAGAGAGTCCACAGTCGACCTATTATCAATCCTTGAAAGAGTTGGTGTTGTTACAATTGCAATGAACCGCTGTTTTGGATTATATCTTATAACATTGAATTGGAGATATGGAAATGATGAAGAATATCAAAAGGCATTGTCAAAAACACATCAGAAAGCCGCTGAAATTACTTTACAAGCACTTCGTAAAAATGGAGGTATTTATATTAAATTGGGTCAACATATTTCAGCATTAACATACCTTTTACCATTTGAATGGACAGAAACCATGATTTGTTTACAAAGTGAATGTCCTGAATCAACATTAGAAGATATAGTTGAAATGTTTGAATTAGATACAGGTAAAAAGTTTAATGATTGCTTCTCTAGTTTTGAAACTAAACCAATTGGTGTTGCCTCGCTTGCGCAAGTGCATAAAGCAATACTAAGAGAAAACGGCCAAGAAGTTGCAATTAAGCTTCAACATCCGTCCTTATCAAAATTTGTTCCTCTAGATGTTGCATTGACGAAATTTGTTTTTGACATGATGTACAAAGTCTTCCCTGAGTATCCATTAACTTGGTTGGGTGATGAAATGCAAGAATCAATTTTTGTTGAACTTGATTTTAGATACGAGGCAAAAAATGCTAAAAAGACGTTTGATTACTTCCAAGATTATCGTAAATTAACTGCACTTAGAATTCCTGAAGTTTACACAGCACTTCCAAGAATTCTAATTATGGAGTTTGTTGGTGGTGAAAGATTAGATAACTTGAAATATATTGATGAACATAAAATTTCAAGAGCTGAAGTTTCTGGTTGTTTAGCACATATTTTTAACAATATGATTTTCAAGTCTGGTTTTGTTCATTGTGATCCACATCATGGAAATATTGCAATTAAATATTTAGAAAAGCCAAAAAATGGCCATAATTTTGAAATTATTTTATATGATCATGGTTTATATCGTACGATTCCAAATCAAATGAAAGTTGATTATGCAAAATTTTGGTTGGCTTTAATTGATAAAAAGCATGATGAAATGAAACTTTATGGTAAAAAATTTGCTAAAATTGATGATAAGCAATTTCCAATTTTTGCAGCAGCTATTACAGGACGTGATTTTGAACATGCTTTAAATGGAGATTTAGAAAGTAAGAGAGATGAAAATGAAATTAACAATATGAAAGAAGCAATGATGGAGGATGGTATGGTTTTAAATTTAATGTCATTACTTGCCAGTGTTCCAAAGATTGTTTTATTAATTCTTAAGACAAATGATTTGGTTAGGCATTTAGATGAATGCCTACAAAATCCATTAGGGCAAGAAAGGACGTTTGTTATTATGGCTAAATATTGTGCTGATACAGTTTATACAGATGATCTACTTCACAATTCTGAAATTAATACTAAATGGGGATTTAAATGGTTTGCCGGCATTTTTAATGCGTTTGCTGAATATTCAAGACGAAACGTTAAGTTGCTCCTCTTTGATTTAACTTTTTATTTTTTTAACTTATATCGTCAGTGATACTTGTAAGATTATCACTTTTATAGAATAAAAAATCGAATGTAGTTTAAAAGATTAATATGATTTCCAAAAAGGTCAAATTTTGAATCTCAATTTCAGCGACTTTGATGGAGTTTTTCAGGACACTGGTTGAACTTTAATGCTCCGCCTAACAATTTATCTTTAGCACACAATCAAACGGAAAATTGCAGAGCTGGGTGCACGGTGATGAATAAGAACAAGCCCACCACTGGTGAACACTTTTCCCATGTGAATAGTTTTCAGTCCAATCGCCAAAATCCAAATATGTCAAATACTAATACAAATCAAAATTCACAAAATTTCAGTAGAACCAACAATAACCGACAGTTTAATAGACACAATTTTAGTCCACACGGTAATATAAAATCAGGTTCTAATGATGGAAATAGAATTTTTCAAGGAAATAATAATGGGATAAATACTCGAATGAGACCACGAAGTAGAACTGATCAACGTACACCGAACAAGTTTAATCGCAATGAACATAACAATAATAGTACCAAAAACAACAACAACAACAACAACAACAACAACAACAACAACAGTAATAGTAGTAATAATAATAGTTTAATTATGAATGATGGAAGTGCAAAACAGACAAGGAAAAAGAATATTCCAAATAAACCGTTCAATCTTAAAAAGTCATCCACATCAACACCTGAAGTATCAACTCCACCATTAACATCAACAATTCCGGTATCTGAATCAACTAAAACAAATAACAATCTTGCTAAATCTGACTCAAATAGTTTTGAAATTAAATACTACGGCAGTTTATTCAAAAATCCTGAATTGTATGGATTCCAAAAGAAACCACAGTTAAATCACAAAGTGCCAAGATATCTTTTAAAAGAGAACGTTTTATTCGATATGAGTACATTTACTAAGAATGAATGGGATCTTAAAAATCAGAAAATGCTTTTAAATCGAGAAACATCATTTTCGGGTGAACCACAACTATTATTTGAAGAATTCCAAGAACATAAAAAAGTCGAAAGAGAAATGATGGAAAAATTGAATTTAGTTGATAAAGAAAATGCTAAAAAGTCATTAGATGATGCAATTGTTTTTAGAGGTAGTTGTGAAGATATGTGTCCAACTTATGAAAGAGTAGAAAGAGTTTATAAAAACCAAGTATCCAAATGGGAAAAGGATCCGATAACAAATAAAATTTCCAGGAAATTGGCACTGAAAACTTTTATGAGACCTTCAGGTCAGGCGCCATCTTTACCATCCGATGTCAGATCTCCAGATGTGTTACAAAAATCATTAAATTATATTATTGAGAATTTGCTCCCACAATTACCTGAATCGCAATCTTTTATTTGGGATAGAACAAGATCTATTAGACAAGATTTCACATTTCAAAACAATTATTCGGGATTTGAATCAATTGATTGTCATGAAAAAATCTGTCGTATTCATATTTTATCATTGCATGTGATGGCAGGTGCAAATGATCCAGATTATCAACAACAACAAGAAGTTGAACAATTTAACAATTCCTTACAAACATTAACCCACATGTATGACGATGTTAGATCAAGAGGTGGATTTTGTCCAAATGAACCTGAATTTAGAGCTTATGAACTTATTTCAAAAATTAAAGATGCGGAATTGGATAGATATTTACAATCATTGCCAGAATATATATTAGATAACCAATTTGTGCAAAGAGCAATGATGTTAAGAAACTTAGTTTTTGAAGGATTGGGGACTATTAATTTTTTTATTGAATTTTTTAATATGGTGTTAGATATAAATAAAACACCATTTTTATTAGCATCAATGGCTGAAATACATTTCAATGAAATCAGATATAATGCTTTAAGAGCCTTGAGTAGAGTCTATCATCCAAAATCGAAAAAGATGCCATCTGCTCATGAGTTGGTTTCTATTCTTGGGTATAATGATATTGATCAATTATTAGCAACTTGTAAAATGTATGCGTTACCAGTTGATAATGATTTAGAAACAAACACTTTGCGTGTTAACGTTACAGCATTAAAATCGGCCTTTAAATTTTCACAGAAACAAGCATATACCAAAAGGATTGACGATATGATTAATGGTATGACAATGTCTGCGATAATTAATAGTGGTGAGGTCAACTCAAATTTAAACTTAAAAAAACCACAATCGTTAGAGGAACTTGCAAGAGAAAGCTTTAGAGCTGGTAAACGAAATAGTGACAACGTCGAAGAAGTTTTAAAGGAAAATAGCAATATAAAATATTTACAGCCCGAAGGTTATGATTATAAATCACTAACTACACCACTTGATGCAACATTGCAATTTCCGAATAATGCTACAAATTTAGGCAACATCAGTAATAACAAAGTTTCGACTTCTACAAATAATACATCAGGTCAATCAATTTTATCATCAACTACACCATTTCTAAATACAGTGAACCGCCCAAAGGGAAGTGTTTTTGGAGATAATAACTCTTTAGAACTTCCAACCGAAACTAAGCCAGTAAGCAGTTCATTTGGAAGTTTTTCTCCAGTTTCATCAAATTTAACTCCACAAAATAAGCTGGAAGTACCGGCAAGGAATAATTTCACTGGTTCTGTTGAACCTCCCAAAAATGCACCCTTTGAGCTTGAACCAAAAGCAAAAGTCCTCCAACCTACTATAAATCAACCAACTTTGTCACCTGCAAAAAAATTAGTTGATAACACGTTATTTAATGATGAAGCTTCAAAAATTGTTGACGAGATGATAGTGAAATGTGTTAAACAATTATCAAGCAAAGTTATTCAAGAAACATTAGAGAAAGAAGCTAAAAGAAAAATAGACCAAGAAAAGTTAAAACTGATGAAGAAAATGACAGAAGAATTGTTTTCAGCATTTATGAAAGAACAAGTCTATTTGGCTGCGCAAGAAGGTAGAGCTTGTTATGTATATCACAAAAATCTTAAATTGCGTGTCATTCAATGTTTAGTCAAAAAAGCAAAAAAGATATATTTTGAAAATCAACTACTCAAAGCCAAAAAAATAGAAATAGAAAACTTCAACAATGATGTCGTATCTTCAGTTATTTTTCCAAACGTTCCAACAAAACAAAACAAACCGGTTATAAAACCGACTAGACTCAACCTAGCTTTATCTGATATTTCAAAGCCATTTAATAATGTGAATCCAAGTTATGATTTGAATGGAACAATAATATTAAGATCCGCTAAAAGTATTGCTTCAGAATGGTTATTAAATCAACTAGGTATAAAAACTTCATTAACAAATGTTGAAGTAAAGAGTTCAAATGGTTATAATTTAAACTTTAATGTCCTTCCTGATAGTTTTGACTCGAAAGAATATTTTAAAAACATTTCTTCTGTTATTATCCAAGTTGGTACAATTGAAGAAATTGATAAACCTGATAAGTCCTCACTGATTAAATGTCTCATTAGAGATTCTAAGGTTTTGAATAAGCTGAAAAATTACCTCAACGAATATTCATTAGCTTCTTGTTTCTCTGTTATTGTTGTTTATGTTGATTCATTCAAAAATAAATTATCATTCAATGAAATTAAACAAATTTTGAATCTTAGAGATTTGTCAACATCTAAGATTACTGTTGGTTTTTTTAAGATGGATACTTCACTATTCCTTGCAACTAATGGATTGCTATCGCTTCAAAAATTACAATCTGACTTTAGCAAAATTTTAGAGGATGTTTGGAGAAAAATGTACCTTAGAAGTAATAACGAACTTACTAGAACAAGTGATAGTATCAACAATATTGAACGGGATACTACGGAATCTGAGTCTACCAATTTTGCTAGCGGTGATATGACGTCAAATGGTATGGTTAGACCCAGAGCAAGCATGTTATCCGTTAAAAAACAAATTAATTATCTTCATGATGCTATAGCTTCAACAAAATCAAAGAAAAGGAAGTATTCAAATAACTTAAGTTGTAGGGATTTAAGTTCACTTATTAGTTCATCCAGAAATAATTTGCAAACTAATGATGACATCAGTAGTTTTAGTATATCTGCTAAACCAGGTAAGAGTTTGCGCATAAATGGTTATAGTAACAGTTTAATGATGCTAAGAAAATATAATTTTTCAACAATGGATGGTGACACCTCTATCTCTGCATTGGATGTTGCTAGAAATAAAAGAAAAATTGATGATTTATCCGAGCTTGACAAACTTGCGGATAGCATTCTAAATAACTAAGTTAATTTCTATAGATTGTATTTTTATAAAAGCTATGTATAATTATTTTGCCAATAAATAAATAAACAGTGTATATCACTGGTATAAAGACTATTCTCCTATAAAACACATAAATTGTGTATAATTAGCCGTAATATTTGCATCTGTATCTTTAGAAAGCAAAGAGGTATCTATTTTTCCTTCAATATTCCTGTAAACACTATCCAGTCCTTTGACGTCTACCACATTAACATCGACACACTTTTTGCTATAATTCTTAATAAGTTTAATTAATATTTTTATATCCAAAGCCAGTTGATAAACGGAATCTTGATTAAACTTTATATTTAACCCATCAATTAACTTATATTGCACCAAATTAATCAAGGCCGTTTCGATATCTAATAAAAATGACTTTCTAATTTTAAAATTAATTAACCTTGATTTCAATGTATTGATATAATTAATAACTTTCAAAATGTAACTAGATACATTAGCCATTTGACCTGATGCATGTTTGACAGTAATTCCTTCAGAATGTTCACTCAGATCAATTAATCCATTATTTACTATATCTGAAACAGTTGCAATTGGGTCTTTCATGTATTTGTCAAAAAGCTTTGACTCGTGATCATCAAAAATTTCAAAAATTTTCAAATCCTTCATTTCAGCTAAGTTGTTTTGAAAATTCAAATCGAAAGATTTCAATATAGATGGTAAAACACGTAGTTTAATATACCTTAAATTGTATAATGTTATTAAATAATAGTAGTCTAATCTTTCTGGGTCTGTTTCTACTTTTTTTGACAGATTTTTAATAATACCATTAACTAAAACTTCAAAAGAGTTTAAAAATCTATCTTCAATTAAATTCTTCAGTTCTAAATCTTCAAAAACATACACGTCGTGTAATTTTGAAATAAATAATTTATAATAGTTTTCACAGAAAGTAACTAATTTTGATGCACCTTCAATTGTGTCATTAAGAGTCATTTTGTCAGCCAGCGTTATTCTACTAATATCATTTGTTAAAGTAGCCAAACAACCTTTAATAATATTTTTATTTATAGACAAAATTGTGGACTGGATTTTGGAATTTGTATCCTTTGATGCCAAGATGTGACTTTTGTTTTCTAATTCTAGTAATTTTCTTGAAATTATTCCATAAATGTTGGCAGAATAAAATATTGTTGAAATTGAATTTGAATTTGGAGGAATATAACCAAATGTACTTAGATCATCCAGATTTTTTTTGCCAACCTCTGGAAAATTGGCGAATGGACCCTCGGCTGCACTTAGTTTTAGTGCTTTTGTTAAATCATCAGTTGTACTTGAAAACACAAATTCCAATCTTAAACAGATTTTAGAAATCATTGAAACAAAATATTTTCTCATTTCATCTATATCATTTTTATCAACTTTAACTTGGGAATTTGCTTTCGCTTTGTTAGATAACAAATTATCAAAATCAGTCAGGAAAAATTCCACAATGGATTCAAATCTTAAAATTTTTTTGCCAATAACTTCACCCGTTACATCAGAACAATAGTCAGAGACAAAATTCCACAATTGAATAATTAGTGGTGAGTCCATTTTATCATAATTTACATTCATTTGATCAACATTAAACGAGGAAGAGCCTAGTATTGTATACATACGTAACAGTGTTACATTTAATAAATTTTCTTTTATATTTGCTTGTTGAGTAGTATTATTATTGTTATTCTCTTTATCATTATTATAAGCATTCAAAATTGAATTTCTAGCATTAAAAAGTTTTGGATAATCTATTTTTGCTAGACCTTTATCCAAATCTTCTAGAATATACTCATACTGAAATCGAATAAAATCTTTGATCGGATTTATTTCATTTGGGTTTAATTCAATAATTCTTTGGATAAGAATGACAAAATTTTTCTTTTTGGATTGAATTTGTGATTTGAAGTTACTACTAATTGATTCAATGTGAATTTTCTTTAAATCTTCAAACATTGAAATCTTATACTCATCAATTACCTTTTTAACATTAAACCAAATCTTGTCAAACAAGGGATTTTTATTTTGTTCAGATTTAAGTTGTTGAAAAAATGTGAAACCTCTTTCATATTCTTTTAAAACTGAATCAAAATCATCTTCCTCAATGTAATGTTTTAATTTTTTCGGAAGATCCAAAAAAAATTTATTTTTTTTAATAATAACCAAGGCGTTTGTAAGTTCCTGTTCCTTTGATATTAATAATAGAACCGGGTTTAATAATTGATTTGCAGAATTGTTTGATGAGGCTAAGTTTCCATCTAAAGCATTAATTTCCTCACCTAAATTGGAACTTGAAAAATCATTGTAAACTTTATCTAATGAATTTTTACAACTTAAAGTTTTTTCAAAATTGTCTGTGATTAGTTGTTGCAAAAGAGGTTTCTTTGAAATTATATCGTTTTCTAAATGTTTTATACCTAATATTAAGTCATTTAGTGATTTATCACTATGAATCACGCTTAAAAACAATTTCGGGTTGAAAAGTTTAGAATCTACCATAAATTTATTCAGTTGAGGATCCCGTGTATCATCTAAAATATCTTTATCAATCAATTCGTCCAGAGTATTTTGATGGAAACCTAATGCATCTGAATAGTTTGATTTACCTGAACTTAGAACATGTTTTCTAGCACTTGTTGGCCTTTCATTAGTATTAGAAACATTCAAATCATTCATATTATCCCCTAATAAATGATTGACCACTTCTTTTGGAATTTTAGATAAATCTTCTTGTGACAAATCTAGCTTAAAAGTTGACTGGACTGTATCATTTTGGTAATCTCTAGGGGATAAAGTTTTCAATTGATAGAAATCCATCAAAACAGCTCTATCCTGAGCCTTATCGGTATTCAGTGTATTCATATCTAAAAACCCTGAACCTTTGAAAAAATGCTTATCGTTTGACTTGCTAAACTTTCTAACTTTATTTCTAACAGCTCCATCTCTTGAGTAACAGTTTCAAGGAATCGAAAATACCAATATTATGATTTCGCTAAATTTTACGTAAGCTGCTGTGACAAGTATATTGTTGTAGTAAAACGTATATTTATAATTGAGTAGGTGAACAATAAAGGGCTTCTGATACTAACTTATTACTACAAACACATTTTACTATTCAGAAATGTAAAATCCCACTGAAGTTTAAACTTTTTGAGGACTGGTGTCTTTTCTCCCTTTTACAGGCTGACTTATCTTTTGGAAATATCCCAGTAAACTTTTCAGTCTGTTTAGAAACAGAAATTGCTACAATTTCCTGTCTTGCAGATGATCACGTGACTTCATGTATTCGACCACCATCTGTCCGTCAGTTTATGGTCCACTAAGTTTTGTAGGCATCACACGTTATTATATAGTACACACATACTCTAAATTAACTAAATAACCCCTCTTCGTCTTCTGTGAGGTTTTCTAGCACTTTGGATCTACCCTTGGAATATTCTACAGGATGTTCGTTTTTTACATGTTCAGTCAATTTCTTCACAATTTTCGTACCGTTTCGAAGGTTGAACTCTATTTCAGGTAAGATCTCTTTTTTTAACAAATCATATTTTTCAATGTGCTCCCGTAACGCAGTTTGTAACTCATCGATTGTTTTCAAAACTTCATTTGTGGAGTTGTGGATGTTTCCTGCCATCTTTGACTGTATGACTAAAGATTTGTCAAATTGTAAAGAGTCCATAACTGCAGCCAAACTTCCCATTAAATATTCTACTGCATTCAATCGTGATTCATTAGGAATTAGCGGGGCCTTTTCTTGTGTCGAATTTCGCCTTGATTCAATTGTGGAATTGCTAATTATCCTACTAAGTTCTTCATCATTTTCAACACCTAAATAATCTTCCAATTCATTTTCAGATAATTCACAATCTATATTTTGGCTGCTATGTCCTTCTAGCATAGTTTCACGATTACCATTATTGTTTTTATTACCTTCCAAGCCGCAATCTCTGTCAACCATAGTGTAGGAGGTCAAAGAGTTATTTTCATTATCTGTTTGGCTCATTATACCTAAAACATACAAAACACATGAACCTAAGTATTACTGCCTCTGGAACAAAACTGATACTTATTATAGACAAAACCCAGAAAAAATATAATTTTAGCTGCTGAACCTACAGAACAACCTCAGATTTAAGTTGAAGATTTATCACTTTTTGAAAAATGTCGCTTCGCTGGTCAATGTCAGGTCAACTTTTAATATTCAATATTCATATAATTCTTAATGCTTTTAGGCAATCAGAGCAATTAATCACCAACTTCATATTATATTTGCAACATGTCTGCAATGGACATGAGAGAAAGGTTAAGGCCTTTTGGGATATCTTTTGAAAAATCTTTAGAGGATTTGATCAAAGGAATTAGAGCAATTAATAACGATCAAGAAAAACTTCAACTTTTCTTTGATAAATCAATCCAAGAATGTAAAACCGAACTTAAATCAACCGATTTAGATTTGAAATCAACTGCAATCTTAAAACTAGCTTATTTAGAAATGTATGGTTTCGATATGAGTTGGTGTTCATTTAGTATTTTGGAAGTGATGGCATCTCAAAAATTTCAGCATAAAAGAATTGGCTATTTAGCAGCAATTCAAATACTACAAAGACAGAATAATGATGATGCCTTAATGTTAATGACAAATTTGTTAAAAAAAGATTTAAACTCAAGTAATTATGCTGAGGCTTCTTTAGCAATTAGTGGAGTTGCCACTGTTGTTTCAAAAGATTTGGCTTTAGATCTTTGTGATGATGTTGCCAAATTATTATCACACTCTAGACCATTAATTAGAAAGAAAGCAGTTTTAGCATTTTATAAGATATTTTTAAAAAATCCAGAAGGTTTGAGGATATATTATGAAAGAATTATTGAAAAATTAGAGGATACAGATTCTTCGGTTGTTTCTGCAACTGTTAATGTTATTTGTGAATTGGCCCACATGAATCCATCAAACTATATTGAACTTGCACCAAAATTATATAAAATGATGAAAGAGTCAAAAAATAATTGGATGGTTATTAGGTTACTAAAATTGTTCTCATCACTTTCATTAGTTGAGCCAAGATTGAAAAATAAACTTTTACCAGAAATTACCGATTTAATGCAATCCACGAAAGCGTTATCATTAGCATATGAATGCATTAATGCAATTTTGAATGGTAACATGCTTGCGTATGATGATATAGAAACTGCTAAACTAGTTACTGAAAAATTATTGACCTTTTTTGAAAGTAATGATCAGAATTTGAAATATGTTGGTTTACTAGCGTTTATTAAAACCTGTAAAATTCATCGAAATTTAATTAAAAAATATGATAAAATCATTTTGACATCTATTTATGATAATGATATTACAATTAGAGAAACTTCGCTTGAAATCGTCAATTCTTTAGTCAGTGAAAACAACATTATTACAATTGTTACAAGATTAATGGTTCAGTTATTACCATTTAAAGAACAGCAAAATAATTTACATGAGATCAATAACAAAATAAATAAATTAACTCAAGATAACACTGATGGTGATGATGATGATACTTTCATGATTGGCTCATTACAACAACCCGTCATAGTTTCTGATAAATATAAAATCTTGTTAATTGATAAAATTATAGAGATTTGTTCAATGAACAACTATGAAAATATTCCACATTTTAGATGGTATTTAAGAGTTTTAAATGATATTCTTAAATTAAATTCATTCAATAAACTATCCAATGTTGATAAAATTATATCTGAACAATTTATAGATATAGGCCTGAGGGTTCCAAGTATAAGGTCTGATTTAGTAAAAATGTGTTTGAATTTAATAGGTGTTCCCAAAAAATCAGAAGAAGAATTACTTTTATACAAGAATGGTTTAAGTAATTGTATTTGGATTGTTGGTGAGTACTACGACGAATACATACAAGATGAAGAAGAAACTGACAATGAGTCCGACGAAGATTCCGATAATGAATCTGTAAAGCAGAACAGATTTTCTGTCATGGAAATAGTAGATATTATTAAAGAACAGAAATTTTTACAAAGGTTAGGGTACGTGAATTTTGATAAAACGTTAACAATTTATATTCAGTCGATTGCTAAAATGTTCAGTAAATTTTGTAATACTTATGGGGAAGACGAATGGACAGTTTCTCAATTTGAATTTATTAAAACATTATCAGATAAAATAGTTTCATGGTTTGTTAAGTTTGAAAATAGTCCAAATTTTGAAGTCCAAGAACGTGCATTATCATTTATTGAAATTTTGAAACTTGTTGGAGAATCAGTTTCTAGTGAAATTCATAACTTGAAATCGTCAAGTTCAGAATTTGCAAAAGCTCCTTTATTTTTAGCCAAGGGTTATAATCAATTATTTCTATCAAGTACAATCAAACCAGTAGGTTTAAAGATGCAGCAAAAAGTCCAAATACCTATTGATTTAGATCTAGAATCAGTCATTGATGAACAAGCTGTGTTACAATTTCAGGAATTATACACTAAAATAACACTTGAAGATATGAATGTAGATTTTGAATTAGATGACTATGAATTAGATGACGATGAGAGCATTAAAAGTGAAAATATAATTGATGATTTATTGGATGGAGATAAAGAGCGAGAAGAATCAAATATCAAATCAAGTAAGATTAATCATGATGATAATCCATACTATATATCTATTGCTGACAACATTATGCCAGAACTTAACGAAACAAAAACTGTTGATGTTATTAAAAAGAAACAAAAGAAGCCTAAAAAGTACAAAAAGGAAAAGGTTCTAGCCTTGGACAATGGAGATGACCCAATTGATATATCAGCAAAAGCTACCAAGAAATCACACTTTCTGATAGATTCAACTAGGTTGGCTAATATAGATTTAAAACAGGAAGAATTAGCGAAATCAAGTACCAACTCATTTGCAAATGAATATCAAGTCGATGATGAATATCAGGAGGAATCGGAAGAACCATTGAACCTCGAAAAATCTGATGTGATTAAAATAGATGTTCCCATTGTGGAAACAATTAAAAAGAAGACCAAAAAGAAAATTAAGAAAAAGATGGCCGTGATAGAGTAGAGTTCTTAAATTACATAATAGTTGTGTAAATTTGTAGCATCACTTTTTCTGGTAACTACTACTACGAAATTAATATTTACTTGTATTCGTATACAAAAAAAACTTAAAAATAATGACATGTATTATCAACTCAAGTAGATAAAGCATCGGTTGTTTCTATTTTGATTTTTTTCATCGGAAGCTCATCAATTGAGGTAAGATCAGCTTTAGCATCTGTTGTGGCAGAAACCAACGGTGATGAAACATTCGAGGAACCAGCAATTCTCCTTTTTCTAGTTGGTTGTTCAAATTCAATAAAAGGTGATTTTTTACAATCGATTTTAATATGTTTTTTCCAGTCAGTTAATGTTTTAATAGTATGCTCGTAACGTTGATTTTTCTTGACTAATTCAAACGAATCGAATTTACCTGGATATAAATCAGGATATGTATTTTGTTCCTGTATTGCCAAATCACTTGATAATGAATCATTTATTCCCAATAAATTATGAAATGCATTTATATTTAATCTTGAATTACTTTCACTTTCTGAATTTTCTAATTCCATCAACTTACCCAGAAAATCATGCATTATTGGAGCCTTTTTCTGTATGGATTTCAATTTTTGAATCATCTCTGTATGACTTGTTGGATCCATTGGCGTTATGCTTTCATGTTTGTTGAGGAAAATTAACGAATCAACTAACATATTATTTCGAAGCTGTTGATATTTTGATAGATTTTTTAAGTATAATTCAAAATCATCTAAAACTTTTGCCGTTTGATTGGCATTCTTAAATTTTTCTAACAAATAGTTATATAAGGACCGATATTCACTAGTTGATCTCTGCTTTAAATTGGACTCCCCAAATTCAGTATCACTACCATTTTCTTTACTACATTGTGAATCTGATTTTCCATTTTTTGATAATTCATCATTTGCATTTGTACCATTTGAGTCCGTCCTTGATTCGGGTTCTGAATTCAGTATTGATTGAAGTGATACTTGTCCCAATATAGGAACAGATTCCTGTTGTTCTAACTCTGGACTCTTTGGATTGTTAAGATTTGAAAGATTCATTGTTTGTTTTGTCAAGATTTCTCAATTAAGAAACACCAACTGATAGAAGATCAGTAAACGTTTCAACACTTTCGTCTTTCATGTCTTCTAGAAAAATTTACGTAAGCACTTCTCGTTTTTTCTTCTTTTGGACAAAAAAATTTTTTTACTTTAATTTTAGTTTTAATTTATATTTGATTTTTCATTAGAAGAGATACTGTCTAATTTTTTGTGCTAGAAAAACGAAATAGGAGAACTAAACAAACATGGTTTTAAAGTCGGCATCTTCAAATGATATTTCCGTTTATCAAATTTCGGGTACCAATGTTTCAAAATCTCTTCCAGATTGGTTAGAAAGAAAAAGAAAAAGATCATTAAAGAATGATGTTGATTATCAAAATAGAGTTGAATTAATCCAAGATTTTGAATTTAGTGAGTCTTCCAATAAAATTAAAGTTACGAGGGATGGCCAACATGCAATGGCTACTGGTACATATAAGCCACAAATTCATGTCTACGAATTTTCCAACCTTTCATTAAAATTCGAAAGACACACAAATACTGAAAATGTTGATTTTACAATTCTTTCTGATGATTGGACAAAATCTATCCATTTACAAAATGACAGATCATTAGAATTTCAAATTAAAGGTCAAATGCAGCACAGGATAAGAATTCCTAAATTTGGTAGATCGCTAGCTTATAATGATGTTTCTTGTGATTTATATGTGGGTGCTTCAGGTGATGAAGTTTACAGATTAAATTTAGAACAAGGTAGATTTATGAAACCTTTTAATATTCAAAGTGAAAGAGGGGTTAATTCGATTGATATAAATCCTATACATGGCTTATTCAGTGCTGGTTTGGAAGATGGTACCGTTGAATTTTGGGATCCAAGGGCCAAACAAAGAATCATTAAATTACAAATACCTGAGGCAAATGAAAATGGTAGTGAAATTTCATGTGTTAAGTTTGCCAACAATAGTTTGAACTTTGCATGTGGAACTTCTGATGGTATGTCAATGATTTATGATTTGAGAACTTCGCACCCATTAATTACAAAAGATCAAGGTTATGGTTTTGGTATTAAAAAAATTATCTGGTTAGAAGAAACAGGTAATGAAAATATGAACTTAATTTTGACTTCAGATAAAAAAATTGCTAAAATTTGGAATAGAGATGATGGCAAACCTTATGCTGCAATGGAACCAAGTGTGGATATCAATGATGTTGAACATATTCCTGGTTCTGGTATGTTTTTTATGGCTAACGAATCAATTCCAATGCATACATATTATATCCCACAATTAGGCCCATCTCCAAAATGGTGTTCATTCTTAGATAACATAACAGAAGAGTTAGAAGAAAAACCATCAGACACTGTTTATTCAAATTACAAGTTCTTGACTAAACAAGACGTCGCAAAATTAGGTATCTCACATTTAATCGGCTCAAATGTTTTAAGAGCTTATATGCATGGTTACTTTATTGACAATGAATTATATGATAAAGTTAACCTAATTGCCAATCCAAATTCAGCCCAAGAAGAAAAAGAAAGAGAAATAAGAAAGAGAATTGAAAAAGAAAGAGAATCAAGAATCAAAAGCACAGGCGCATTATCCAATACTAAAATTAGCGTGAATAAAGATTATGTTGGTCAGTTAGAAAATAAACTTGGTACTGAAGTAGCTGAAAATGTTGTTAACGATGACCGTTTCAAAGAAATGTTTGAAGATCCAAGGTTTCAAATTGATCAAGATAACCATGATTATAAACAACTAAACCCAGTCTCATCATCACTAGCTGGTCCAAAACCATTGACTGCTGCTGAAGAGTCAGATGAGGAAAGACTAGCAATTAAGAGCAAGAATAGTAATATCAGCGATTCAGAATCTGATTCAGAATCTGATTCTGAGGAGGAAAGGGAAAACGACAAGTTCAAGAATAGAATTAAGGAACAACTAAAGAAGAAACAAGAACGTAAAAGAAAGGAACGCGAAGAAGCTAAACAATATATGGCCAAAGCCAGATCTCTTGAGAACTCTGAAGATGTAAGTATAAATGGAGGAGATAAGAAGAAAAATATGTCATTCGGAAAACAAACTAAGATAAACGATGAAAGTACTAAAATTAAAAAACAACAAAAATCTAACACCAGAATCAGAAAGAATGCAATTGGTGAAGGTGAAGTTACTTTTGTTCCTACTAAGAAGGCTTCCAAAGTTAGTTTTGAGGAAACTGACAACGATCCTGAAAGAAAAGGTAAGACTAAACAAGTCATTGATGGAAGAAGAAGGGCTAGTAAAAATGTTTTCAGGGGTATGTAAAAAGTTTTTTAATTATTAATAAGTTTATAGAAATCACCAGTTCGAGTATTTATAATATGAAATCATTTTAGGTTTAAAGATTCATCATCTAATTTCAATTTCTTTTTTAAAATATCCCAATCTTGATTGATAATTTTATATTTTGCCATTTTTTCAAATAAGTCAATTAATTCCATGTTCTCTTTTTTTAATTGATTACCTTCAACCAATAAATTATGCAATGATTTACCTTTATTGTTAAGTGGAGTGAACCTTTGTGGTATCTGAACAGGAATACCATGTAATAACTTAACTTTATGATTAGGTAGTGGTTTATTCGTAAATGTATGATTCTTTGGTTTATTATTATTCCTATTATTTCCTCTGACTTTTGCAATTTCTGTTGCATCATGAGAGAATTTACAATTTTTACCACTTTTACATTTACCATTTTTCATCCAAAATTTACAAATCTTAACATTAGAAGATGGTTGTTCAGAATTTGTACCATTAGCATTTGTAGATAAATTTTCAATTATTTTTTTAGACTTCACTAATTCATCTTCCTTTTCTTCAACCCTTTTCCTTGTTGGCCAATTTTTCTTTCTTTCTTCAATCCATTTTTGGACATCTTCTTCATTTTCAAAAACAATGTTTGTACCTTGAATTGAGGTTTTCTTATCCCAGTCTGTTTCATCATCAGTAAAAACATCATCATCTGAATCCTTTGCATCAGCATCTTTCATTCCAGTTGTAGTAGGAATTTCCTTCTTATTATTTTGCTTTTGTTTTTTCTTGTTACTTGCAATGCTATTATTATTCTGATTATTTACAGGCTGTTTTGGCTTTTCAGGTATTGGGAGGCTGTATTTAGGATTGAAAGTAGATTGATTAGTTTGCTTATCTGATTTATCGGTGGTTTGAATTTGACTTTGGGTTTGATTTTGGTTTTGAATAATATTGTTAAATAATGTAAGAAATGCATTGTTTTGCTGTTGCATATTATATGGTTGTTGTGCCAGCGGAGCTTGCTGATATCCATTATAATTTTGTGGGGACTGTTGATACAGTGGGCTATAATTGTATTGAGGATGCTGTTGATATCCTTGGTTTATTGTTGGTTCGTAAATTTGAGTATGCCCCTGATTGAAATGTCTGTTGTGGTTATATTGTTGATTATTGTAAGGATTATACGATTGGTGGTATGTTTGATTATATTGTTGGTTATATAGAGAATTATACTGTGGAGAATTCTGCTGTGGAGAAAAATTTTGATTGTATAATGGCTGATGCTGTTGTTGCTGTTGTTGCAGTTGTTGCTGTTGTTGTTTGGTAGATTGAAGTGTACCAATTATTGAGCTGAATAATTTTAATGCGTCTGATGAAGGTTGTTCATTTGAAACATGATTATTGTTTTCTATTTGATTTTCTTGTGGTAAATTCACAACCATTCCAGGAAACAATTCAATTGATCCCGAGTTCTTATTATCATCATCATGATTATTAATAATAGTTTGAGAAGAAAAATTTGATTGAATTTGTACTGGTTTTGTCATGGATTGTGAAAAGTCTGGTTTTGCAGGCAAGCCAGCTGCTACCAGTGGAATTTGTTTACCTTTATGTAAACGCTTTTGATCCAAATTCTCACCATAATTTTCAGCTCCTCTTTTCTTTGACATTGTGTTTTATGTAGTTACTGATATGAGAAAATCTTAGGTTTAAAAGTTTAGAGGTCTAAAAAATTAGAAATTGAGAATGAAAAACTTAAATTTTTTCCAAGATTTTCATGTCGATAAAAGATGGATTTCCTTTTTGGGTGACGGTCCAGAGTCAAGAAGGCGCAAATTGAATTCAGTGCTTTGGAGTAAGATGAAGAAGTTCTTCTTGTTTGAAGAAGAAGCTTAGCAGTGTTTTATTGATTACAGATTGTAACATAATAATTAGCAAGGTTGTTCCAAAACATAAACATACAATGTCCATTACTTCTACAAATTTAGATGGAATTTTACCATTAATTGCCAAGGGTAAAGTTAGAGATATCTACGAAGTCGACTCCGAAAGTTTACTTTTCGTTGCAACTGACAGAATTTCTGCTTATGATGTTATCATGGAAAATGGTATTGAAGGAAAAGGTAAACTTTTAACCCAAATTTCCATTTTTTGGTTCAACTTCCTCAAAGGTAATATTAAGAATCATTTAATTGCTTCTTCAGATGATGAAATTTTTGCAAAATTACCAAAAGAATTATCAGAACCAAAATATAAAGAACAACTATCTCAAAGATCTTTATTAGTTAGAAAGCATAAGTTAGTTCCATTAGAAGCAATTGTTAGAGGTTATATTACTGGTTCTGCTTGGAAAGAATACAAAAAATTTGGTACTGTTCATGGTGAACCAGCTCCAGAAGGTCTTCAAGAATCTGAAGTTTTTCCAACTCCAATTTTTACTCCATCTACCAAAGCTGAACAAGGTGATCATGATGAAAACATTTCCGCATCTCAGGCTGCTGATATTGTTGGTAAGGAACTTTGCGATAAAGTTGCAGTTAAATCAGTTGAATTATATACCAAGGCAAGAGATTATGCCAAGAGCAGAGGTATTATCTTAGCAGATACTAAATTTGAATTTGGTATTACTGATGATGGTGAATTAGTTTTAGTTGATGAAGTGTTAACTCCCGATTCTTCAAGATTTTGGAATGCGAAAACTTATAAGATTGGTCAATCACAAGATTCATATGATAAACAATTCTTAAGAGATTGGTTAACTTCTAATAATCTCAATGGTAAAGATGGCGTCAAGATCCCGGAAGACATTGTCAAACAAACTTCTGCTAAATACATGGAAGCTGTTGAATCTTTAACTGGTAAGAGTTAAGCTCATATTTTTTAGAAAATTTATAATTTATTACCGCTGCTTACATTCCAAAGTAGAACAGTTATCTTTTTAACGCTTGTAAAATATAGAGAATCCCAGGTAGCAGTATTTATTCCTTGTAACTTTCAACAACGGGTTTGACGCCCGGTAAGCGTTTTAAATGTTAAGTTGAAAAAAGATTCAATCAAAAATTCCGCATTCCGCAAAAGGTAAACATAATTATTTTTCTGTTTTGGGAAGACGTTGTTTTTGTTTTTTTTGGATAAAATGAAATTTGAAGAAAGAAATCAAAGTAGTTGATGAAATTTTATTTACAGAAATGACCTTTGTTTGTCGATTGTAACTCTATTACACATTGAATTAACATAGCTACACAAAGGTCATAATTATGGTGGTAACGGCGATTTCTGAACAGTTCAGAGAAATGGACATAATTGGACGAGGTTCATTTGGATTGATTCGTCGAGTTTCACATAAATCGACAGGAAAAGTTTATGTACGAAAAGAAATATCATATCAGTCATTAAGTAAAAAAGAAGAGAAACAATTATCTAGTGAATTTCAAATTTTAGAAAATTTAGATCATCCTAATATTGTTCATGTTTATGCATTTGATAAAATTCCAAGTCAGAAACTTCTTCATATTTATATGGAATACTGCGATGGTGGTGATCTTTCACAAATCATTAAAAAATATCGTGAAAATAATGAGTATATACCCGAAACCTTGATTTGGCAAATATTTACTCAGACATTACTTGCACTTTACAGATGCCATTATGGAGTTGAAATACAACCAGTAAACCTATTGTTCAAATCAACACCTGAAATTAAACCACCAGCAATTTCAAATTCAAATGTTGTTATTCATAGAGATATAAAACCTGAGAATGTTTTTTTTCTATCTGATCAGTATACTGTTAAATTAGGTGATTTTGGTTTAGCAAAAAGTTTGGGACCTGATACATTTACTCAAACTTATGTTGGAACTCCATATTATATGCCACCCGAAGTTATATCTGAAGATTCTTATGATCAAAATTGTGATATTTGGTCATTAGGTTGTGTTATGTATGAATTATGTGCATTAACGCCACCATTTACAGCAAAAACTCAAAAACAATTACAAGAAAAAATTTTATCAGGACTTTATAATGAATTACCATCACACTATTCGAACAGATTAAAAATGTGTATCTATGCATGTTTAATTGTTGAACCAAAGGAAAGAGCAGATGCAAATCTGTTATTACAAGAAACATCATTCAAAATATTCAGGAGAGAATGGGAACTTAATCAAAAAGAACTGAATTTAACAATACGTGAAAAAGAGCTCAAACATAAAGAACAACAATTATCATTTTTTAAAGAGGAAATAATTTTAAAAGAGAAACAAATAGTTAAGATTGAAAATTCATTGGAAGAGGAAAGAAAAAAAATAATTAATCAAAATGATGAATACATGAGACAACTAAAATTTGAATTCAAGAATGCTTTAGAATCAAATTTAAATAAAATCTTGTCAGAATTACCATCCGAAGTTAGAAATATGTTACAATCAAAATCAAAAGAAAATAGGGTACCTCAAAATTATTATCCATCATCCCCAAACAAACTTAGAGGTCCAAGATCTTACGATTTTGATACAAGTAGTATTAGATATATGAAACGTAATGATTGATCAGTTTATTTATTCAATCTCCATCGACTAGCTTATGACCACAGATACATCATATATTACTAACTCTATACCCCATTTTTTGCATTAAGGTCTCACGTCTTTTTATAAAGTTATTACCATTATTTAATATTCTTTATTTAAAATACTCCTGGTTTTTTCAACTAAAAACTGTACTGTAAACTATTCATAAACTATAAAACATAACAAAAAACTATACACAAATCAAATTTATAAACAAAATGAATTTTCAATAAAAAAATTGGCGAATACTAAAAGATATCTTTATAATGTTTCAATTTACCATCTCTTCTGTCAGCCCAATAAGAACCACCATATTTCCAAAATTCATCACCAGTAACTGGATGAGTATCTCTTGAAAAAAAGGTTGGCTTATATGTTTCACCCTTCATTTCTCTTTGACGTCTAACTTCTCTTTGTTTCTCTTCAACTCTGTTCTTTTCATCCGCCGCTAAATCATAATCACCATCTTCCATTGCACGTTGATCGGGTCTTAATCTAGTATCTGTACATGCAACTTTCTTTACTAAATGTGGTAGTGGAGCATTTAATGTTGCCGCAAAATCCGTTAAATGAAACATCATTTCCCTTCTTGGAGCAGCTTCCCAGACCAAAAATCTTTCTGCATTTTTATCATCAGCTGGCTTGCAAAAAATTTTACTATTCCAATGACCGCCAACATAATACATCAACTTACCTTTAGAATTGAAAACTTCACCTTTAACTTCGTACGCCGAAGATGCTCTCCAACCTCTTGGTTTAAATTCAAATTTCATATAATCACCAGTCATATGATTATGAATTTCCATTGAACCATAATTATCAATGGTTGGATTACCAACAATTATACCAATAACCGAGTTGTTAACCTTTTTCCAAGAATAAAGTTCTTTATTACTAGTTTTACCATCTTTACATTGAACACCGGATCCAGGATAAACTTCACAGAACCATGTACCCAGATGTTTAATATCAAATGATCTACCCAGAAATTTAGTTTTGACATTAGACTCCCCATAATAACTCCAATTTGGAGACTCCGCAATTAATGCAGAAATTGGTGGATGGTGACTAACCTGTTCAACAAAACATCTATATCCCTTATCTGGTCTAGAATATTCAAAAGTTTCACCTAAAAGTGGATTGAAAGGCTTTGCAATTCTATTAACTGTTGATGCATATTCGGATGCTGCAAACGTTGCAACATAAACTAATCTAAGAGTTGAGTTTTCAATTGCAGATGCTTTATCAAGAAGATCAGAATATTCGATAACTTCAACATTTCTTTGCAATAAAGAGGTTGGTTCATTGAATGTAACAGGTAGCGTCATTTTTGTCATATCTTTACCAACTAATGATTTTAAAACGCCCCAAAGTGAAAGTTTTGGACGATTGTCTTCAGGTGCAAGGGTTAATCTAAGTGGATCTTCATAACCTTCAAATGATTGGTCCTTTAAAATCTTACTATATCTAGCAATTTGTGACTCACCTGCTAGCTCATGTTTATTAACAATGTAATGACCATGTTTATCTATATTTGGTCGAAAATTAGGTTTTGGTAATTCCTCATTGCTAATATCATCTTTTTTAAACTTTTCTGGTTCATTAATTGATAAACGTTCTAATTTTTGGACATTTTTTTCATCTTTGTTCCTCATTGTTTCATCATCATTATAGTGTTCTTCTTTTGAAAGTGTTTCAACATCTGCTACGACTGGTTGCGATAAATGAATAGTAGGGATTGGAGGTGGAAGGCCAGAAGGAACTGGAGGTGGAAGGCCAGAAGGAACTGGAGGTGAAATATGCTCATCAGTTTCTGGTCTTCTTTGCTTCCCAAGTTCTGTTTGTTTTCTTTTTAATGCTTTCATAGTTTCTCTTCTTTCTAAAACTGCCATATCTTTGACTTCATCCTTTTCCTCAGCATCAAAAAACTCATCATCACTATCATCACTTTCTTCTAAAAATTCTGTCAATGTAGGGTCAAATGGTACAGGTGGTGGAGGATAAGTTGGAACCCCTGGCGATGAAGGATTATCAACCTTATACTTTTGTTGAATTTCGTTGTGTTGTTGTAATGCACGATTTTCTTCCTTTTGTAATTTGGCATCTTCATCAGGAGAAAGTTGAGAATTTTGAAGTGATGTAATTTCCATACTTTTTTTATTTAAATTAGCAGTTAAAGCCTGTCTAGCCAATGCAGCTGCAGAAGTTGATGTGTTATTTTGTTCATTTTTAGATGGAAAAATTGGGATATTTTCATTTGTCTGATAAATTTGGCTATTGTGTAAATGACTTACGCTATTTC
The DNA here is from genome assembly GCA_030560845.1 of Pichia scutulata. Lineage (NCBI taxonomy): Eukaryota > Fungi > Ascomycota > Pichiomycetes > Pichiales > Pichiaceae > Pichia > Pichia scutulata. Next base: position 32,493 of record JAKTWB010000103.1, read on the forward strand.
TTAATGATTTTTTGACAGCCTTCAATTTGTCCTCTAATTCAACAATTTTAGTTTCTCTTTGATGAATTTCAAGTTCTAATTGCTTAATAGAGTTTTCCCAAATTGATGAAATTTTTTGTTGCTTTTCTAAACGCCTTATTAATTCATTATACTTAGTATTAACACAATCACCCTCCTGAACAATTAACATATTTAAAGTATTTAAAATACCAACAGACATTTCAACCAAGTCCGCTTTTGAAACTGTATCATCAACAGCTGCATAGGTAAGGAAATCCTTGAAAGTTTTTAATTGGATAGTCATTTGATTTCTAACAACATTAAGATCAACATTAACATTCTTATCTGATAAGTCTTGAGTACATTCTTCCCCTTCTTCTTCATCATCATACTCAATATTAGGATCATCATAAGCTGAAAATTCTTTTGCATGCAAATTAGGTGAAGACACAACACTTGAATCATCTGAATTATAAGATGCAGCTGAAGTTGTAGTTGCTAAAGTATTTGATTGAGTTTGATTTGGAACAGTAAATGTCTGTCTTGTTTTTTTACCAAGTTTAGATAAATGTTTTAATGGCTTTTTGTACAGATTCTTTGCTAAGGAAGATTTACTACGACCTGATCCATTTGATTTTGATGAATTGAATGATGAAACAGATGCTGATCTGTTATGATTGTAAGATGAATCAGGTCCCTTAATAGAACCGCTATATTGCGAATTTCTATCAGGTACAGGACCAACTTGATTTCTCAAACTAACGGAACCGTCAATATTAGTATTTAAGTTATGATGTGGAATGTCATTATTATCATTATTATTATTATCGTTATCATTACTATTATCATTATTATTTTTTTTAAAATTATTATCATCTAAAACATCGTCTAAATTGTTTATTAATGGCAAATCGGTTTCTGAATCAGTTGCTCTCACTAGTTCTTCAAAATCATTCGTGGCTTCGTTCGCATCTGAAATAATCGAAGAAACTGGCTTACGTTCTTCATTTTCTTGAACAATTGAATCATTAGATAAAACATCGGTCTCGGGAATTATTGCAGGATGATGTTGGCGTTCTAAAGGTGAATGCAATTGACTGGATGGTGAACTTGGTGGTAAATCTTCATTTAAAATATGTGATAACATACTAGATTTTCTCTGCTTTTTTTCGAAATCTTTTGCAAACCTAATGGCATTCTGTAAAACCCAAATCCATTTTTGAGCTTCTGTAGCATGGTTTGCTTTTAAATGCCATCTAACAGGTGAGCCATCTGAAGGATTTTGAATAATAATTTCAAATTTAGTATTTTCAGAGCTGTCAACTTTTAACATTGCATGAGCTAAATGAATTAAACCTCTACAAGTATTATTCATATCATTTGGAGATTTATAATAAGATAAGACAGCTTGATGATCAAGAACAAACCACCTTAATTTATAACCACCTGCAAAATTAGTCCATTTTTTCAAGAAACCTTTATAAGTTGGAGAACTACCATCATGAAGATGAGCTGTTGATTCCATTATATTTTGTTGTGAGAACGATTCTTCGATAATTTTTTTCATTTGAGGATCAGTTGTTGATTCCTCTGGAGATTTACCTGATAAACTTCTTTTAAACGGATCACCACCATGCTTTAGAATAAATTTAACCATATCATAATCATTTTTTTTAATAAATTCAATTAAAACAGTATCACTAGTAACAGGATCGGTTCCATTGATATCTAATAATTCCTTATCTCTTGGGTTTGATAATAATTGATCTAATAATTCAAAATTTCTTGTTTCAAAACCGTTTCTCAGTTGTGACGCAATTTTTTCAATGTGTTTTGTTCTTAATAAATCCATCAACTGGGCAGTTTCAATATTTGTTGTACATTGAATTGGTTGTTTCGATTCGTTATTATAAATGCAATCATTAATATTTTGATTTTTCATTAAGTATTCAATAACATCATTTCTATTTGAACTTGCAGCCAAATGTAAAGCAGTATTGCCATCAATATCTTGAGAATTAATGTCATCAATTAAATTATGATCAACGACAAATTTAACAATTGATAAAGGACCAACTTGAACAGCAAATAATAGAATTTCACTTCTCAGTTTAAGTAAATCATAATTTGATTGATTTGAGTTATCAATTTGCTTGAGTAAATCAGTTAATTTATTTGTATCATTGACTCTCAAAACTTCTAGAAGTTTCAATTTCATTAATGATGGATTAATATTGTCATTTCTAAAAAACAACAGATGCATAAAAAATTATATTAACGTTAGTCTTTTTGTACTATGGTGAAACTAAGAAACAAAACAAAACATTCTTAATTTCCATAATATCCTTGATAACATAATTTCACTGTTTGAAGAAAAAAAAAAGTGGAATAAAAAAGGGAAAAGGGGAAAGGATATTCATGAACTGTAGAAATTGATGCAATTTTAGTTATATTTGGCTGCTAATTCAATCAAAAAATAATGCGATGTTGTTGTAATTTTGAAAATTTGAATAATAAAAGTCAATTGAGCTAGTAGTATATATTAGTAACAATGATAGTAATGATAATGATAATAATAATATATTGATGATAAATAATGTTAATATGAAAAAGCAAAAAAAAAACAAAAAACAAAAACAGAAACAAAACACAAAAAGCAATGAAAAATAAGTGTAAAAGAATAAACAATGAAACAACAGGAAACATGAAAAAGGATATAAAACAAAAACCAAGATACTTGTTTTAAAAATCCTACAGGAGATACAATGAAAGAAAATAAATGAAAACAGGATAAAAATGAGTACTTACCGTGAGGGAGGATGACTTGAAGCATTGCCATGTTGGCGACCTTGCTGAGAAGACGCAGACATAGTGTTTCAATGGATAAAGGTGATGTAGATGAATTAAAATCAAAATAAAGAGAAACAAACAAGGAAGGCTAATACTAAAATTGGCTGAGTTCACCTTATTGTCCAATAATTCGGTGCGGGCAATTCAATTTTCATTTAATATTAATAATATTCATTATTACTTTTCATTTTTCAATTGCAGCTGATCCGATTTCTTCCTGGATTTTGAATTTTAAATTTCAACTTAAGTTTCTAGTAAATAGAATACTCTACGGGTAGAATAGACGGGTGCACTATGAACAAGATCAAGTGTGTGTTAGATTAGAAGGTTAGAGGAGCAACATCTTCAAGCGAGAGGTGGACTGGAGGAGTCACAACTTCAATCAAGTGTTTTATTGGAAGATCAGCAATGTCAAACAAGAGCTTTGTTGGAAGCTCAGCAATGTCAAACAATGGATGTCGAGGATGTTAGAGTTACTGCACAATTTTAACCTTACTTAATCAACTTCCAACAAATAAGCAAGTGCTGTCAGAAATATCGTTGATGCTGTCATCTTAAATACCCCAAATATATACTTAAGTGCTTACGATAAAACAAGAAACGCCAATCAAATTTAGTATCGTGAAACGGAAACAATAAGTCCAATCTTGTTTTTCAATGGCAGATAACCCGCTTTAAAGATCCATAAAATCGGCGATATATCTAGCATGGTTGGTAGGTCTGGGAAGACTCACGCTGTAACACACTTTTAATGTAGTTTTACTTTTTTATCCTGTATTTTTATTTTATTAGATAAGAATTTAAGTAAAGTGTTTAGCTACGTTTTGCGACTTGGTGCGTCTTGAACAGACATCTACAATTCACGAGATTAGCCCCCTGTAATGTTACCAACAAGAGTAACAATAAATGTTATTAAAAAAAGGTGTACGAGAGTACATTTTGTGAATAAATATCCCCCAATTATTCATTTCTTCGTAACCAGATTTAAATAAGATTAAGAACAATAAATAAACGCACCACATTAGTAGTTATTATTATGATTAGAAATAAGAGAAGTACATAAGAACTCTAAATATATATAGTCAGATCTTAATTTACAACCATGGTTAATACCGATATCTTAACAAAAATGTTGTAAATCCTTACATCATAAACATAAAGCTCGCAGTTGAACCAAAGACCGTTAGCAAATGAACCAGTATTATCTTCATAGGAATCTCTTTCGGTTTAGGCACTTGGTGGTATATGTTTTTGCACTTCTGCATTAGATCATTTGAAGCTATCACACCGGTATAAGTTTTTAATCCTTACTATCTCTGACACCTACTAGTTTACCACTAACTTTACGGTTTTTATGAAAAACCAATAAAGAGAAGTGATCATACAATCTATGTGTTTCTCTTTATAGAAATATATCATCCTACTAACTCCTTTTCTTTGAATAATCATTAATCAATAAGATAGTTATTTCACAAGATCGTGTAATATGCGGATTCGCACAACAAATGCAACTTTAAATTTTGACTTTAGTTTCAGTTCAACAAAAAAGAAAAACTCCACGTAACTTTCCAACATTTCACTCTCCATACTTATACATTGTACGACACTTGAACAACAGTTATAACACCATATTTTTATTATCCAAAGATGTCACAAATTAAAAATAGAAGCAACATTAAAGATAGAAAAGAGAATCAAACAACTCCATCCATTATCTTATCCAAATTCAATACGGTGTATAGACATTCGGTGCTTGACATATTAACTCATTATGCTGAAATTCCAACCGATCCAAATCCTGACAATAATCCATTATCTACAAGAGATCCAAACGATTCAAGAAACAACAATCCCAATGTTACTACAACCATTCTAAATTCCAAAAATGGGTCCGATACGATCACTAATGTTAAATTCAAAACTATCGAATTTGATCAAGTTACAGTGTCATTTAAACATCCACTGGTTGATATGGAAATGATCAAACCCATTCCGTTTGATAAAAAATGTAAAAATTGGAGTGAAGTTGAATCCAAACTCATTGAAATGTCTAAAATATCTGCAAATGCAAGAAACTTAAGTCATTTGAGAGTTTCAGGAATCTCTTATCCATCCTCAATTTTTAACTTATTCTTAGTGTTTGCAGTTTTTGTTTTAATTTATGGTTTTTTTGATTTGAATTCGTTATATGATGGCATATTCTTGAAATTCATACCTTCAATGTATGTTTTAAAACCATATAATAATTATATCTTATATGCAACCATGCTCATTCATGCAGCTGAAACTTATTTTCTTTTGCTTCCAAGAATTAAAACATTTCGTGTTCCATTCGATTGTGTAATCGAATGGACTGTGCTTACAATGTTAGATGGTTTTGAATCAATTAAAAGATTCGATAATTATGTTAAAACATTATCTGAGGATAATGTTTATTATGATTTTACAAACACTGAATATGTCTTATAACCGGACTTTATGTAATGCTTAATGTTTAATGTTTATAATAGATGATAGCTAATAATTAATAACTAATTTTAACAAACATCTTCTTCAGGGTAACAAACTATCTAATCATATTCCAACACAAACTTCCATTTTGAGATTCACGCGCAAAGTTCCCGCTGAAAGATTTCAGTCAAGTTCAAAAATCCAACCTTACACGTTTCACGTTTTACCATTTATTTGTGAATCTGTCATACACCCCAATCCAACAATGTCGGAATACAACAAGTTAATGGTATGTTAATTGAGATATTTATACGAGATTTCATAAATTGATTAATAAGTACTAACATCAAGTCGATAAGTTCGATAACTTTTTCTATTTTAGGATGCTTATCATAAATCTGCAACCTTCACACCATCAATATCTGCAAATTTAAGTGATTTTTCACTTATAAGCATATCAGTGCTTACTATTTTTTTTTTAATGCTTACACTGACATATAGTGCAAAGACGAATTCAGTTAGTGGCTCAGTTTTCAATTTACTCACATATACTATTTTAGCTGCTTTAAGCGCAATATCTTTGAGTTTTTCAATTTTGTTTATTGCTTCATATGTTGGCGTATACACTTAATTAAGGCAAACAACAGAATCCAATTTTAATTCAACAAATTAATGGTTTTTATAAACATGTATAATATAAAATCAATACTAAGGAAGAAAAGACAAAAAGTAAAGTAACATAAAGTAAAGTAAAGTAAAGTTAAGTAAAGAGAAGATAGTTATAACTTGTAAAGTAAAAAACGTAAAAAGTGAAAAGGTATTAATTACAGTATAGATTCAAAAATTGCTTAACGACCAAATAATCCGAAAAATCCACCTTTCTTCTTATCAGAATCAGAAGTTTCAGAACCAGATGTAACGTTTCCAGTATTCTTCGATGGTATTGCTTCTTCATAATCATCCTTGTCATTTTGGTTTTCAATATCATCATAGTTTATGTAATTATAAGCAATATCAAACAAAACAGGTTTCACAAGAACTGGTTGGAAATCAATTTTTGTTGGAACAATATTTTCTAATAATTTTGAAGATTGGAATTCAGGGAATTTTCCAATATTATCAATTATGAAATTACTGCCAACACTTGAAACTTTATTATTATTCTCGTTGAAATAATTTGACAAAATGAATAATTTTGACTTTTCAACATTCAACTTTTCATTTAACTCATTTAAATCCTTCAAAGTTGGTAAGTTATCTTCTTCATTGAAAGTTTTGACTTCTTTAAACAATTTTAAAGATTTTGCAATTAATGATAATGAGTTGATATAATTATTATAAATTAAATGTGCATTTGATAATCTTAAATAATTTTGAATTTTAAAATAAACTTCAATAGAATTCAAAAAATTAAGTATATCATCATCATTTCCAATACCAGGTAGATCTTTAATTTCAACTAAAGTCAATAAAATTGAATCATTTAATTTGAAACATTTTTTCCAGATGTCAAAACTTTTTTGCTTATTTGACGATTTCAAGTTATCTTCACTAATTAAAATTTGGTAATCTCTTTTAATTGTTAATAATAAATAATTATATTTAAGGTATGTCAAAATAATAAATTGTTCTTGATAATCTTCATCTTCATCTTCATTACCATTTCTTTCAATTTCTTGATTTTGTAGTTGAATGGCGTCTTGATATAAATTCAAAACTGAATCATAAGATAAGTAATTTGAGTAATTTAAACCTTTCAATTCATCGTTTATTTTCATAATTAAGATTGATAAGTCATCAGATTTAATGGTTGCATTATATGAACCCCAAGTAATTTCCTTCAATAATTGAATTTCATTTTGATTTGATGGTGTAACATAAGTTGGATTTTCCTTTGAAATAATGTCAACTGATTTATGTAAATAAGGAATTAATTTAGTGTTGAAAATGGTTTCCTTTGCCAGTTCATTTAAATCTGAAATTCTTTTTGAATTTAGTTGAATTAATGAAACTTGTAATGCAGGATCAACAATTAAATCAATTATATTATAATATAACTCATCAGTGTACTGAACTGGTAATTTTGAATAATTGTATAAATAATTTAAGTTACACCTTGCAATTGAAAATGAATAAATTGCAAGTTTAAACTTTTTTTTGGAAATTGATAAATAACCTTCGATAATTGAAAGGTAAGTTAGGACTTCTAAAACTTTTAAACTATCTTGTTCATTTGAAATTACATTAAGTAATTGTTTACCAGTCTTTAAAGCCTTTTTATATTTTGTAACAAGAAATTTTTCTTTTGATTTTGATGTATGAACATCTAATAATAATCTAGTTTCCTGTGCATATAACAAGTCTCTTTCACTTTGATATAATAAGAGATCTCCAAATTTTGTGTCCATATCATAATTACTAGATTCAATACCAGAAATTTTATTCTTTTCCGAATAGTTTTTAGTATCTTTTGTAATTATGTTTAAATCACGACGTAATTTATTCAATTTCTTGTTAATTCTATGTCTATGACGGTGATAATCATCTGCTGATTGAAGAAATAAATCACTACGAACACCAAAAGTATTTGCAAGTGGAAAGTCCATTGTTATATGTTTTTGCTTTATTGTATCTATAAAATCCACAAATAAGTGTACACAATTTATGAAATCAGAGTTTGTGAAATCGATCTTCACAATTTCTCGACGTCGAAATCCATTTTCAAATTTCAACTCTTAAACTTTACTACCCTCAAAATTTTCCCTCACACGCAAATAATGTTTCAATTCATCTTCACTGACACTTGCAACTAAATCTTGCCTTGCCTTTAGGAAGTCTTCATTTGAAATTATCACGTTTAAATCATCATTTGTAGCAACTTTATCAAACCATTGTCTTAAATTTAATTTCTCGTCATCCGTTTTACCTGTATTATAGTGTTCAAGTTTTGAATCAACATGACCAGCTGTACGTATCATTGCATTTAACATTGCATCTGAGCATAACGCATAGAAATCAGCACCTGTAAAATTAAATGGACAAGTTTCGGCAATTTTGAACAAATCTATTTCTCTATTCAGTGTAAATTTTCTGGTTAATGCTTCAATAATTTTTGATTGTTTTTCATGAGTATCTGAAATACCAAGATATAACATCTTATCAAATCTCCCAGGTCTCAATAAAGCTTCGTCCAATAAATCTGGTCTATTTGATGCACCAACAACAAAAACACCATCGCCACCATCACCACCGGACATACCATCCAATTCAGCTAATAATTGGGAAACAATTCTATCCATAACACCACCCGAATCACCTTGGTTACCTCTTCTTGGAGCAACAGAATCTAACTCATCGAAAAAGATAACACATGGTTTTGCATCTCTTGCTCTTTCAAAAACTCTTCTAACGTTTGCTTCTGATTCTCCAATATACATATTAAGTAATTCAGGTCCCTTAACAGAAAAAAAATTAAGTGAAAAATTAGTTGCAATTGCCTTTGCAAGTAATGTTTTACCTGTACCTGGCGGGCCATAAAATAGTAAACCACTTCTCTTTTTCATACCACTACCGAATAATTCAGGGTGTTTTAATGGCATCTCAATTGTATCCAAAATTTCATTTTTAACTAAATCCAAGCCTCCCACATCATCCCATTTAACATTTGGTATACGGGGTGCACCAATTGAATCACTAAATTTATTTCTTGCCTTATTGATACTATTTTCAAAATCTTGAGAATTTAAAGTAATAGATTTACCATTAATTTTAATTAATTGATCAAATTTTATACCTAAACATTTACTTTCTTTTCTTAGTCTCGTTTTTGCAATTAATTTAACATTCGAAACAATATATTCTAAATCATTTGGTGTTAAAGCTGCACTTTGCAATGCCAAAGAATCAATATTAACATCATTTGAAATATTTGAATCTTCCAACAAATATTTAAAGATTTCTTTTCTTTCAATATCATTGGACACATGAACATCAATTTCAAATTTGATCAAACTTCTTATATTGTCATTAATATCATCAGGGTCAATACAAGTACCAATAAAAATAGCACCCTTTGAAGTATATTCATTAATCAAATGATTTAAATTTAAAGATAATAAATCATCGATATTTTTTTGATCAATTTGTTGTTCATCACCCTTTTTACAAATTGCTTCTAAATGTTTAACAAAAATAACCAGGGAGTCACAAGATTCAATCAACCTATCAATTTTACCTCTAATTATTCCAATTGTAGTTGCTGGACTACCCATATTTGAATTAACCAAATCAAATGAGTCAATTTCTACTAAAGAACATCCAAATTCTTCAGATACTGACCTAATCACAGTTGATTTACCAACATATCGTGTATTACTATGAATAAGAACCGTGGTTTTCAAATTGATTTTATCCCTTGTTTTGATAGATGTTTTAAATATTTTTCTCAACGTACGAGCATAATTAAATGATGGTTTACCCTGTATATCAGGGTAATTAAAAATTGGTTTTATGTTTAAATATTGAGTAATTTGTCGAATATTAACGTTCTCAAAGTTAAACTTAGTAGCACCAGATTGAACCATTCTTGACTTTTGAGAATTTATAAAATATTGATGTCCCAACTCCAGCGGTTTTAATTCTCCGGTTATTGGATCTTTAAACATCCCATCAACAACAATAAACCAAACAATATTATCAGGATTACCAGATGGTAAAATATCAGGGAACCAACGCTTCAAAGAATAAGATTGATGTAGTGATTCAGCTAATTTTAAATCAATTGAAATTGGAATTAATTGTCCTTTTGAAATAATTCTATGTGAAGACTCAAAATATGATTTTAAATTTGATAAATAAGAATATTGTAATTTATTATTTTCCGATAAGGGAGTTGAAATTCTTGATATTGAGATGTCTTTACATAACGGTATAAATCTTGACAATTTATTGTTGTGAGTTTCTGATGAAGGAGTTATAACAACTTTTGAAGGGTTTAATAATGAGTTTAGTAATATTGGAGACAAATAAATTGATTCAGTAAATGTACATGGTTCAATAAAGGGTAATATTTTAATAAAAATTTGTGTTTGATCGACGGTTAATTTAACAATATCCCCACTCAAACAATTGAGTTTACGAAACGCATTATAACGTAAACAGGCATAAATTGAAACATCATCAAATGGGAAATCATTCAAAAATTTCGAATATTGTGTGAAATTCAAAGTTGTTGAATCTTGTACACTAACATTATATTCAATGGAAGAAGATTTGGAAACAGTTGAGTCAAAATCAATTGAGTCCTCAAATAATTGGATTGTTTCTGTATTATTACTATTGTTATTTTCAACAATTGTAATAACTGTATTTGAATCGATATAGCCTTGATCGTACGGGATTGTATGAATTATTTCACCATTTAAAGAGTGTGAAATATCTCCCGTTTTAATGATCGTAAAATCAATATCCGACTCACGTTCTTTTGATAATAGTTTATGAATAGATTCACTTGATTTGAGTTTCAAAATATTGTAAATTTCGGTAGGATAAGAGACGATAATTTCATCGAGTTTTGGAATTTTATCAATTTTGGTAATATTTACATGATCAACAGTGAAATTCGAGCCGAATTTTTGTATAAATTTCAAACTTTCTAATTTTATATAATTTGAAGGTAGTGATTCATCTATAGTTATTGGAAACAATTGAGATTTAGATAATATATTAGAACCAATAAAGATAAGGGAGACAAATTTGTGATTTATATCGACAATTCCCGGATACAACGAGGAATAAACATCAGGACTGAGCGATACAAACTCAAAACTACTCTGGGCAGTGGGTGCCAGCACCAAACTGGTCTTCATTAATCAACTAAACACTAAAACGTACACAACAACAAGTACGACTTCTGAGACAGAGCTCTATCCTACATAATCATGTTTCACAGCTGCAGCGGCTGCAGCAGCGACTGCAGCAAGATCGGCCTCCGCGTCGATCGTCGCAAGGTCGAAAAGATCGTGGTCGTCTTTGAAGTCGGACGGATAATCGCTGACGGCCTCGGCGGTTTCCTCCCGGCGCTGCTGCATCAGCTGTTTTGCCCACGAATCCCGCACGGCAAAGTCCAGCAGAGTGAAGGGGCCCAGCAGGTCCTGGGCCGCGACCCGCAGTTGGTGGGTCCACAGCTCGTGGCGGGCCGCAGTCGCCAGCTCCGCCCACTGGTCAAAGGCCAGGGCCAGTTTTTCGCGGACAGCGCGGGCCCCGCCTGGGAGCAGCGCCAGTTTGGCCTGGGCGTCTGGGGATTCCAGGCGGGCGGCGAGCGCAGTGAAGGTCTCCTCGGTGGGAAGATCATGGGGCCACTCTTGTGCGGGCAGAAAGAAGATGATTAACCGGGGGAAGGACGGATGGGGTGGAAGAATAGGATGTGGGATTTGTCGATAGAACTTCATCTGGTAGTGTTCTTTGATACGATAGAACTGTGCCGTCTGTTTACGACGGATTCTGTTCTTTTCCTTAACATAGTCACGCCGATTGTATTCCTTGGACCTTTGCAAGCGTCGTTCTTTCGTTGCAACTGGATTCCCACGTCTAACAACCTTGCTTCGTAGTTTGTTAACTTCTTCTAATGGATGTAACTCATTACCCTTTTTACTATCTAAATGTCGTCCTAACGATCCGGAATGTTGAAACATCTTTCCACACAATAGACATTGTCTTTTATTCGTTTCATCAACCTCATTATTATTGTTGTTGGTGCTGTTATGAGCATTGTGATTCACTTGGTCAGTTTCAGTTTCTGTCTCTTCTGGATTGAAATTTGCAAAACTTTCACTAATAGCACGATCAATATTGATATTTAAATCAATAAAATCAACATCACCGCCAGTATTATTACCAACACCACCATCCTCTTCGTCTTCGTCTTCGTCTTCACCCCCGATGTCGCCAATACTTAAATTCTTAGATTTAGCAATATCATCCTTTGAATTTGAGTATTTTTTGATATCTTGAAAGTATTGATTAACCTGATTATCTAAAGTTTGGTGATCTTGAACCTCATTTTCATTTTCATTTTCATTTTCATTTTCATTTTCATTTACATGTTGATGTTGTTCTTCTGGATCGCCATTTTCTTGTGTTAATCCATTACCTTGATCTTCATCTTCTTCCAATGACATGTGTAGTTTTGCCAACTGCTGCACCATACCCTTTCCAAAACCTTCAAGAAAAGTACGTCAAACCAAGATAAAAAATAAACTTTCAAAAAAACACCACTTTATAAACGTGTAGTGTACCAATGAAACCAAAGAAGGTACAACAATTGAAGCAGAACAAATGGTAAATCCGTTCTTCCTGGCTAATTAACTGTATTATCTCAGTTTATCTCATGACGTCTTGAAATTTCATACATACAGTATTTGAATTTTGAATTTCAAATCAAATCTCAAATCGTAAAAAATAGAACTTTAGTTTTCAACTTCTCAATCTTTGGTTAGCGTACATACAATTCATAATTCAGAACATGAATCATTTAAGTTTTAACTTGAGTTTTTTTTTCTTAATTATTAAGAAACATACTTTTCTATAAGTAATTGCACCTTTATCATGTCCATACCAATGAATCAGACAAACTCTTCGAAAAAAGAGACAGGAATTCCACATGTTACAATATCTGAAGCACCAAATAAATCTGACAGGCCCAAAAAATCAACTAATCATACCCAATTATTCCCAATGATAAATTCGCCTCAAATTGCAACCGGAAACCATAGATCTGTAAATGCTCGTAATAAGGTACACCTTGCTCCTCATCATTCGGCATTAGATTGGGAAAAGTTTAAAAAGTCGACTAATGTCAAAAACATTGATCCTTCCGATTTCCCAATTCGTATAACTAAATCAGAATTGTCAAAACACAATACGCCTGATAATTGTTGGATTTCATTAAGCGGTACAATTTACAATATTTCAAAATACTTGAATTATCATCCAGGCGGTGAGGCTATACTATTAAAATTTGCAGGTAAAGAATGTCATTCGGTTTTTATGAAATATCATAGATGGGTAAATTATGAACGTATACTTGATGATTGTTTTATTGGCTTTCTAGTACAATAAAAAACCATCCTAATGATTTGCTTTTCTATTCATTAATTTCATTACATTTATTAACTATTTTACATATAAAGTTCATGGGTTTGCATTTTACTCGTCATCTCTAATAGATTGAATACTTGAGTCTCTTGACAATTTAATACTGCTACTAATACTGCTATTATCACCACTCTCTAAATCAATTAAATTAACAGCGTATTGCACAATTTTATGCTTAATGTCACCAAAATCAACACACACTTTAACGATTTCTAAAATATCATTTAAATCTAAATTTCTAAAATTATCACCTTCAATTATATTATTGTATTTTCTCAAAAATGCTCCATAATATCGTTCCTTTGTCTTACGTGATAATTTATCCCATGACTTATCTGTTTTGATTTTGACTCTGTTATATAAATCTTCCGGTTTAACAATTTTATTTTTGTATTCTGCAGATAGTGATAAATCTTTCATGTTATCATCTAACAACGCCGAAAAAATTTCAGAAATCGATCTCCCCTTTTTAATCATATTACTGTTACTATTGGTTTTGTTATAGTTTATAGAATTGATTCCCCTCTCATTTTCATTCTCAAAATTTTTAATTGATTTAAGTGTACTTAGTTCAGGTTTGTTTTCAATCAATTCTTTTAGTTCCAATATAGTAATCGAATCAGTACGCTTGACAACCGGTTTCAACTTCCTTTTAGCATGTATATCATTCAAACTAGTAGTTTCTGGAATTTTACTGAATTGATTTAATTGGCGCAGATGTTTAGGTATAGGCGAATTGCCACTCAGTTTTTCAAACATATCAATTTTAGCAGGTATTGTTTCAGTTTTTGACCTAATAGTTTTCAGTCTGAATGATGACATATTTGAATCATCAAGATCTAAATCAAGTTCAAAATCTGATTGTGTTGGACTTGATGTATATGAAGATGATGATGGTGAATCTAACAATGCTGTCAAAGCCCCTGGCTGTTTGAAAATTAGTGAATCAAATGAATCATTTTCTTCCTCAATTATTGTATCCTTACTTATACTTTTAATATTATTGATGTCATTGATGTCTGTAATGTTGATAATATTGTCGTCCACATCATCGGAAACAACCTTATAGTATGTATTAGATTTATTCCTATGATCATTATTATATGATTTAGCATCTTTAATATCATCTAACATGAGTTTACCTGGTACATGTCCAATCAAATGTTCATCTGGCAAAAAAAGTTCAATACTTTCTCTTATTATTGTATCGCCATGAAAGAAGCTATCATTTACATTAATGGTTGCATTAAAATCTAACTCAGTATTGGTTTTGCGTACTTCTGGTTTCTCCCTTCCTTGCGTGTGTTCCAAATCCTCTATTTTTACTGTGTTTTTTTGATCTGATTTATTATCATTATCCAGAAACTCAATGGTTTGTTCATTATAGATTATCTCACGAGTTTCTTCATCATTATCATTTTCATTAACGTTTTCTCTTGCATTATCTATAACTCCGCTGGTTTTTTCATTATAGTTATCAACACCTTGATTACTTTGCTTTGCGTTAGTTAGATTTTCTTGAGGTTTAGTATTGCTATTATTTTGTAGAATTTCTGTAGCTTTCATAGTAATGCGTTCATTTTCTTCAAGTTCATCTTCACGTTTATTTTCAGCTTCAATTTCAAACTCATTTTCTACATTATAGTTTTTTTTTAAACTGAAGTTATTTTGAAAAGTTTCATCTTCTAGAATATTATTATTATTATTTGAATGTATATTTTGAGTGTCATTTTTTTTCTCTGGAAGTCTGTTTTCCATTAGTTCATTATCCTTCAATTTTTCAGCTCCAACTATATCATATAAAGCTTTGCCCGTAGTAGCGTTAGTTCTTAAAAGGTCATCTTGTGCAGTGTCTTTAATCTTAACATCTTTAATAACTTTAGCAACATTTACATTTTCAGAGTAAACGTTTTCGTGATCATCAGTTGTGCCGTGATGCTTAAGCTCATGGTTTTTAATATCATTATTAATATCATTAGTAAAAGATTTCAGACGTTCATTTGTTTGATTAACTTCATCATATTCTATTTTGTTATCTTCACTTTTTATATTATTTGAAGTTTCTAATGACTCGAAGGTACTCAAATTTGTAGAGTTCAATAAAATAGAATCTTTTGAGTCAAGCTGTGGAGTTCCACTTTCTTCTAAATCTTCAGATTCAGACTCTTTAATAAATTCTAAGCCGTTTACCGAATTATTATTGAATTCGAATATTGTTGAGTCATTATTAAACCAATCAATGTCTTCATTACTTTCATCGCTTGACTCGATAAAAAATCTAAATTCATCATCATCGGCCCAACTTCTATGAATGCCATTTGAGCTAATCATTTTTTTACTTCTGTCATCATCAGATAATGTAATCCATTCATTCCAAATTTCATTCCAAAATAAAATCAAGTCTTTTCTTGAACCCTTAAATTTTGTAAATATTGAATGTCTAATTAAAATACAATATCTTGCAAAATCACTAATTGGAGTGGATTCTTTTAAAAACTTTGAGCTTTTAATATTTAAAATTTCAAGTTGAAATTCATGGATGTGTTGAATTATTTGAATCATTGGTATATTTATTTTTTCAGTATTATAAATTTTAATTAGTTCATTAATCATTTTGATTTGTGTTTCATTCATTATAAAATATGCAAATATCCAGCTTAAATCTTGGTATTGTTCATTATACTGTTCATTTGCTAACTTAGGTAAGTGATTTATGCCCGATTTTAATATTCGCATGAGTCTTCTAACAGGATCATTCACTATTTCATGTGGTAATTTATAGTGTTTTTTTGCAATATTTAAAATCTTCCAAAGTTTCAAAAATCGTATCCTATCAACTTCACCAGTAAAAACAATTGGTATAACATGTTCATCTAATTTAATTGATTCATCACTAGTATCACTTGATGTTGAATAACTACGAAATTCTTCATCAAACTCATCAACTGCTCGTTTATTATTTAGTAGATCATTTAATTTTTCGGTATTCGAACAGAATGTGGGTCCTAATCGTTTTCCCTTCCACATAATGTATCGGAAACTTTTAGGTCCTGCAATGCCATGTATATAATCTCCACTCACATGTAATGATGTTAAATATTCCTGAATTGTCTGATGCTTAACTGATAAAATTTCAAAATTTATAATTTTATGTGATATGTACATGGAATAATGTACATATAGCAATATAGGATCATCATATGCATTCAATGTGTTATCTACTAACACGATCATTGTGTGATTGTATGTTTGTGAGTTATGTTGAAGGTAGCATCAATTTCAATGTTTACATGCATGTCATATATCGTCAAATTCGGAAAATTAATTAATCTCGCCAGTTTTTCTCGCTCTCAGAGAAGATAGTTGATTTAATTATATACTATGGTTTTCAGTTTTCAGTTATTGTTACCAACGTAAAAATAGCATAGTAGCGGAATATGTTTAATAAAAGATAAATACAAAGTTATAAAGTAAGTTATAAATGGGAGATTATGTCTAAAGATCTAAATTTCAACCAGCGGAATTATAAGGATGCTTTCTTACAACATGAAGCAGAACCTGAAGCAGATTTGGATTTTTCATTTTCTTCAAATAATTCAGATTTGTTAAATGTGTTAGTAGCTTGTGGTATGTCTAATGCTGGATTCTTTTCGAAAAAACCAAATGGAGTAATACCAATTTCATGCATCTCAACAGGCATGATTGGGAAATCTTCTGGTTTTGGAATATGTGTGAAACCTAAGGTACACCAAACGATATTATCAGTATCTCTGACATTATCAACACCATTTGCCCATTCAGCAAGACCAGTATCCATATGAGATTGATTAGTGAATTCACCAGCTGCGTATAATCTATCTTCCGCATATTTAGTAACCCATATTTGTTCAGTTGCAAATTTAGCTCTCTTTGTATTGTAAGATTCTGGAGATGCCATAATCATTTGTCTTGCTGGCATAACAATCTTATAACCAACTGGTTTCTTTGAAGTTGGGTTAATAACATTTTCATTGATAATCTTATAAGCTCTGTTAGTAAATGGAGATTGATCAATATGACCGGCCTTTTCAACATAATTTCTTTCAGTGTAGAACCCGACATTGTATGGATTCAGTTTAGTATTTGGTTGCATTCTTAATACATCATCATAAACAACAGTATTATTGTGACCATCAATTGCAGGGTCAATTCTGAATGATAGTAAATGTTGATGATAAGCAGCCATAACTCTTGGACCGACTAAAGTACCATAGTTAACATCGACATCTTTATCAATTGGCATAGTTGACAAAATACCAGTTGCTCTAACGGAAATTTTAATTTCTCCAACTTGATCAAAAATATATTGAACAGCATATTCGTAGTTTGCAACAGTTGCAATAATTTGAACAACAAATTCTCTTCTTCTAGCAACAACTGAATTACCATTTCTATAATTCACATGTTTATATAAGATACCAGCATCTTGTTCGTGTAAACAAACAGTGTTTGGAATAACAGTAACATCACCGTTAATTGAAACCTTTCTATTGTCTAAATATTTAATAACACCTAAACATTCACAACCTAAATTTAAAACATCACCATTGACACCAAAACCACAATCACCTAAATCGAAAGCTTGCTTTCTATGGAATGGACCTCTTGGATCACCATATGGAACAGTCATTTCAGATAATGATAATCTATAAATAATTGATCTACCTTTAAAATGAACATCATAAATTGCTGCACCTTCTCTCGCATTTGGAACAACAAAGAATTCCCAATCTTGCCAGCAAATTTTGTGACCATCAACCGTGAAAGAAACACCTTCAGGTTGAGTAACAATTAATGGTTTAACTTCTCTTAATTTGGTGACACCATTTAATTCGGGATGGTATTCGACTAAAGGAAATTCATCCCATACAGTTGTATCATTAATAACAAATTCATCAGCACCTGATGGTAAGTAATCCATTTTAACAAATTCATGAGTAAGACCGTTGAAAACTGGAGAGTATTTTAATGGAAGAGAATAATGATTTGATTCAGAATGGCCTTTGTTTGCTAAATACATATAACATTGAATTAATAACCTCTTTTCGTTTGGATCATCGGTACCATAAATCCAAGGATCACAGACGACCTTAATGTTATCAGGCAGCTTTAATTTTTCAATTTCAGCCTTACAAATTGGATGATTAACAGATAAGAGTTCAATAGCTTCCATATCATCAGGAACGACAGGACCAACAACACCTTCAGGTAAAGTTTCATCAACAATAATATGTTTGAAAGATAAATTAATTAAAGCTTTGTGAAAAGATTCACCAATGTAGAAATAAGCATATGCTCTTCTTGGGATGAAAGGTGGGGCAATACCTTGTCTTTCAGAATCTAAATAAGTAACCATTAGTTTCTTTGGTGGATCGAGTCTATCCACTTGAGAGAAATGTGGTTTTTCAGATGGGTATGCATCTTTGACAAGCTTGATAGCAAGTCTGAGTTCTGCATCAGAGATTTGGTCAAAAGGATGTGGAGCCATGGTTGTGATGTATGTCTAAGAACAGAATATATTTAGAAAATACTGATAGAAAAAGGCAACCAGGGTGGAAGTAATGTCGTTTATATACCATTGCTGAGATCCGACAAGTGTCAAACCAGGTTGTAAGCTTATCACAGGCATTGGCGTTTGATCTTTAGCGGATGGGGGAAACGGTAACTGCACTTTCCTAATTGGGCAGTCGAGCCGACCAATAAAAAGCTCCGCCTTCCTAATGCGGAAGGTCGAGCAGCTAAAAAATTATAACAGAGTCAAGTGAAGGTTACTTACATTTGTTACATTAGGTAACCCAGGCTGTAAATTAGTAGCTTTTGTTGTGATTAGTTATTATGTAGATGCTATATGTGTTACTCAATAAATGAGAAATAAGGTATTCATTACTGAATCTTGATTACTCGTCAAAGAAATCATCCTCTGAGTCAGATGCTTGTTTCTTGCTTTCTTCCTGTGTATCCACGTACTCTCTTCTTGCAAATTTAATAGATGTAGTGTTGTTTTTACGTTCTTCACTGGCGATCTTGTCAAGTAATTCAACAAGCTCTTCTTCTCCGACTTTCCCACGTATTCCTCCACTTTGATATAGACGTACAAGATACTGTTCAACTCCAGCAACTCTTTCTGGTTTAACCATGCGTACACGGTTAAGTCTTTCCTTTGCGTCATGATCAAGAATTTGTGTTAATAATGTATTGAGTCCACTGTTTGCATTTGATGATGCCTTACCATTTTCACCACCTGCATTTCCTGGATTGGCTCCCCCTTGAGAGTTCCTTTGCATTTCTTGCAATCTCGCAGCACGAATTGCTTGTAATTCAGAATCGTCCATTGTAAATTGTTATTTAGTTTGTTTTTGCAGTTTTAAGGTTTCACCCAAATCGAAACTCTGATTTTGTGTTGAGCTTTGAGCTTTTTATTTCATTTGATTTTATTTTGATTTTATTTTGATCACATTCCATATTCCATTTTTTATTTTTCATGAATCTATTTGTGGTTCAAATCAGAAACTTCCGGACACCACAAACTTTTCTAAAGCATAATCAACTGTTTTATTTTCTTTCATATTCTACAATTTACCAACTTTTAAAAATGACTCAGTAAAGATAGTTTGCCTTGTAGTCTCTTTAATATAAGTAGTATGACAAAGTATCAAGGCATGTTTTTATATTTTGGTTCGAAAAAGAAGCTACAACAATCAATGAAATTTATTAAAATTTCTTAATATATTAAAGAGGGTGAAATTATCAAATCAAACCCAGCAAAAAAGAAAGTCCAATTACCCAATACGGGATTATCATATTAAAGAATCAAATAAGCTTCTATGTCCATAATGTCAACATTACATAGAATGGGATAAAAATGTTTGTACTTTAACATGGCATGTTATTCTTAATAATTCGTTTCAATCTGTTCAAAAAATATCATGAAACCATAAAAGCTCTATTCAAATTTACAGATATTCACAGACTAATATCATGCTGCGAGAGTGAGAATAATATTAAACGATTAACATGCAACTGTTACATGAAAAGTCCAACTTTAACATGCAGCTGCTACAGGAAAAGTCCAACTTTACGCGTAAAGTTGACTACCGAATTTGGATGGCCGCATAGTAGTATTTATGCAGTTCGAGGCTGTGTGGGTTTTATCTGACAATCATATCACCACTTATGGATGTTACGTTGAACCTTTTCTGTAATAATCAATCCCTATGAAACTAAAGAATGTCTAAAAATGAAATAGAATTATCAATACTACCCATAGAAGATTCAACATCTTCATCAATATCCTTAGACCCTGATAACTCATCTAAAATAACGGGGAAAATTCCACGGATAGCATATTTTATCTGTTTAGTTGAATTTTGTGAAAGATTTTCATATTATATGATTACTGGATGTCTTACGAATATGATTCAACGTGATTTCCCGCAGGATTCAATTACAGGTGCAATAATTCATAATGTTTCAAAGTCAACAGAAACTCCTGGTGCACTTAATCTTGGTTTACCGCTAGCTAATTTTACTATGCAGTTTTTGACATTTTTTGCAAACATATCACCAATAATCAGTGGTTACTACTCAGATACAAAACTAGGTAAGTTTAACTCAATTAAATTAGCTGTTATTATTGGTATTGTCGGTCATTCCATTTTGGTTATTTCATCAATTCCAAGTATAATGCGATCACCTTATCTTTCTTACGCAATCGTTTTATTATCGGTTTTAACGATAGCATTATCTGCTGGATTCATAAAAGCAAATATTTTACCACTATTGTTAGATCAATATGAACATAAATCAAATAAACCCGATCATAAAGTTATTAATGGTAGAACTTATAAAATCGATCACAAAGCAACATTGAGTAAACTAAGTATGTCATTTTACTTGTTTGTTAATTGGGGATGCACATTTGCACTACTTGGTTCTTTTATGGAGAGATATTTGGGGTTTTGGTTTGTTTATTTGTTTACTGCAATTTTATTCTCTTTCTTACCGTTATTATTATATTACACAAAATCAAGAATTATCCATTACAATCATAGATCAGCAAAATCAAATTCAACGTATTCGAATTTTTATTATCATTTAAAAAACTATATATTCAACACTCCAATCCCTTTAGTTGATTCAGACATTGTGATTCAACAATCAGATATTTTGAAATTTTTCAACTGTATTACACTATTTGTTTTTTTCATACCTTTTTATCTAAATGATTCATCATTAATTTCTGTTCAAATTTCCCTAGCTGCAACAATGTCAACATCAATTCCGTTACCCAACGATTTCTATCAATCATTTAATCCCATTGCCATAATTATAACAATACCAATTTTATCACACATAATTTATCCATATTTACTGAAAAAGAACAAGATGCCATCACCAAGACTAAAAATTATAATCGGCTTTACAATCACTTCGATTGGTACATTATTAGGTGCGTTTGTTCAATATGAAGTTTATTTAAATTCAGTATGTGATATTTCAGAAGTTTCAACTTGTTCAAAACCATCAACTGTTTCACCATTTGTTTGGATTTGTTATGTTTTAATGTTTGCATTACAAGCAGTTGGCGAATGCTTTGCAGCAACAACTTGTTACGAATTGGCATATCAACTATCACCAACATTTTTGAAGAGTGGTATCTTATCTTTGTTTCTCTCGTCGGTTGCCTTAAGTAGTATTTTTGGTGAAATTTTGAGTATTTGGGCAAAAGACCCTAACTTAGTTAGTATTTTCTTATTTTCTGGAATATTAGGTTTATCAAGTACATTTGGTTTTGTTAAATGGTCAAAAAATATTGAAGGTCTGTAAATTTATATATTTATACAATAACATTGAAAGTTTAGCTAGACTTCAAATTGCATAATAATTGTTAATTACTACGATGTCTAGTAAAAAGAAAAAAATTTGTTGTGAAATCTTTTTATCTGCGTCATATATTGCATCTGCATTTCGAGAGTTTCTTCGGACAAAGTTTATTTTGCGACCTCTAAATTGGCAATTGTTTAGTCATATAAGTAAAAGTAGTTAAACGAGCTTAAGTTAGTAGTTTTTTTATATAGACAAATTTATTTACTATATGCAATGAATCATTAGAAGTAATAGAAACGTTAAATGGAATTAGATTAAGATAAGAAAAACAAAAGAAAAAGTGAAAAGATCAAACATTAAAACATACATTAAAAATCTATTATCATTAAGCTGTTAAACCAGCGTCTTTAATTTCTTGAATCTTGTTGAAATTAATTTCATCCAAAATCTTCTTTGCACCCTTGGCAATTAGTTTTTCAGCAAGCTCAATACCCAAATCAAATGGATCTTTATCACACGTAATTTTTTTCTCTATAACGTCTTCAACGCTTTCACTACCATCAACACTCAACACAATTGCTTTTAATTCTAAAACGTTATCATCTTTTAATGTAGTCCATACACCAACAGGAACTGAACATCCACCTTCTAAAGTTCTTAGTAAACTTCTTTCAGCAACACATTTCCAAGTTGTTTGACGGCATCCAATAACACTACATAATAGTCTCATTCTTTCATTATTTCTCTTAATTTCAATACCAATTGCACCTTGACCGACAGCATGATACATTTCATCTGCATTCAAGAATTGTGTGATTCTATTTTCAAAGTTACAACGAATTAATCCTGCTGCAGCTAGAATAATACATTGAAATTCACCACTTGGATCATCTAATTTGGATAATCTTGTATGAATATTTCCTCGCACTGATTTAAATATTAAATTTGGATGGTTTCTATGTATTTGTGCTGACCGACGAACAGATGATGTACCAACTATACTACCATCCGGTAGATCGGCTAGTGATTTATATGGAGAACCAGCTTTCATGACAAGTGCATCTCTTGGGTCTAAAATGATAAAAAAACGTATGTGATTAAAATGTTAGTATCTTTTGCTTTTAAAAATAATAAAGTATTTCATTTTTGTCCCTTCTATTTTATTTTCAAATTCTTAAATCCTTTAAATCAGTTAATAACACGTTTTCATCTATGTAGTTCAGTAGTCTAACGTCTAAAAATGTTTAAATCATCATTTTAAAGAAATTAAGAAAGTAAAAGGAGAAAATAGAAGGTAATGAAAATACTGAAAGTAATTCCACCAATGAAAAGTTGATAAATAAATTTTTTTGTATCTCAAATACATACCTTCTCTGTTTATAATGCAACCTAATTCGAAATCATCAGGTAAAACCGTAGGCATGTCTTTTAATGAATGTGCTATAAGGTCAATTTGTTTAAACTCTCCAAGGTCTTCAAGTAAAAGAATTTCTAATTCTTTTGTCCATAAAGCCTTTCCACCAAATGAATAAAGTGGTCTATTTTGAACTTGATCACCTAATGTGGAAACTTTTGATATGGTAGTTGTCAAATGTGGATATGATTTAGTAATTGTTTCAGCAACAATATCACTTTGACGTACAGCTAAAACTGATTTTCTTGAGCCAATTTTAACAGTATCATTTTCAAATTCAATGTGGGGAATTGGTAATCCTCTATCATGATCAAAAACTTTGGGTATTTGAACAATATGTGTCATGTTTATTTATGTGTTGGTGTATGATAGGGCTAATATTATATGTACAAGTTATCAATCTTAATTGATCGATTTTATAATGAAACAATTTCAAGAAAAATGTGGTAAATTTATGAAAGAATTTTGTAAAGTGTAAAGAAACGGTGAATTTATAAAATGTTAAAATTCAGATAATCCCTGGGATAAAAATGGTATATATGTACAAGAACAGTTACCGAAAGGTCCTGGAAAAAAAAGGAAGAGAAAAGAAAAGGAGATCATGAATTGCTGGAAAGAAAGGTGAAATTTTTGAAAAGAACTTAAATCGTCGAGAAAAACAACTGACAAACCCAGAAAAGCAAATCGCACTTATGGACCTAATTGGGAAATGACCTCAACTTGTAGCGGACGAACCAGAATTCGTCGTTTTGTAAGACAAAAGACTCATGTTATTTGGGCATTTGTCTTCAATGGCGCCGCTATATCTGTAACACGTGTAATACAATATATATCTTTATACTTTTCTTGATAGAAATGAGTGAAAATAAAAAGTCATTTTCCCCATTAGGCCAATCACAATGCGAGATTTTATAATTCTTAAAGGTTT
The DNA here is from genome assembly GCA_030560845.1 of Pichia scutulata. Taxonomy (NCBI): domain Eukaryota; kingdom Fungi; phylum Ascomycota; class Pichiomycetes; order Pichiales; family Pichiaceae; genus Pichia; species Pichia scutulata. The sequence continues at coordinate 57,155 of JAKTWB010000103.1, forward strand.
TTTTGAAATTTTCTTAAGAATGTTTGAATTTTCCCGGAGGTCACGTGCCAACATGAATTTTGATCAAAACAAGCTAATTCAAAAAACTGCATTCGTTAACTAACTACCGTTTTGTTTTAATATCGGGAACAGACAATGAGTGAACCAAGAACAAAAAAATTATGGGACTCATATGAGGAAAAGAGAGCAAAGCTTGAGAAATCAGACATTATCAAAGCTGTATTACAGTCTATTACGAACCTAGAAATATGCCATTTGCGATGTCTTGGAGTAGGTTCAATAACTGACTCCATATTGGCCATGTATCAATTATGTTTGTTGAATATAATAGAAACTCACTTAAAAGAAAATAGTAGAAAAATCGAAGTTTCTCTTTGGGATCCCATATTTACTGACGATGAAAAGTCATTTTTAGAGAATAAATTGAAATATCAAGTTGTAGAAAAAATTGAATTAGATATTTCAGAATCGTTGTTTTATTTACCACATTTCCCAATTTTAACACTAGAAGAATTTATTACTAAATCAGAGCCAGTTTATATGCTTTGCAACAATCTTACTGTATATACCAATAAATTCACGGATGTAAAATATTTTGAACAATATCCAAACTGTGCAAGATTAGCCAAATTAATACAGAATAAATCTGAACCTAGACCAAAAGAACCAATTGAAGACGACTTTCAAGTTGTTGTTAAAAAGAAAAATAGAAAGAAGAAAAATAGCCTTGTTTATACACCACCTGTTATAGAATATAATTTTAATTCTGCATTTTTCAATGACGTTGATTCAACACTTATAAAAGAAGGTAATAACTTAAATAATACATGGGATTCTGCATTTTCAGATTTGGCATTTATGAAAATTACTAAATAATAATGTACTTTGTTCATTATAAAATTTTTAGTTAGTAAAGGTATATATTCATTTTTCAATGTCTAGAATTATTTAATTACAATACAAAAGTTGTTTCTGTTTGTTCCTGTACGAACTTCACTTTTTTTTATTGTGAACTTCATGTCTACCGCTTTAGAACCTTTCCATTTTAAGAGCCAGTATGCCAATTTATGTGTTTGATTATATTTAACAGCTTCATATCCAAGTTTTTTGAAAACTAAATTAAGAGTATCCAAATCACAATACCTTGAGTTTTCAACGCAAGGTAATGGGATAACAAAAAATAGTAAACTGTCAAGATTTTTCGTTGGTTCTTTTAAAAATTCACACATATAACATAGCATTTCGCCTCTTTGTTCTGGAGTTGGAACAAAATTAACAACTAAAGAACAACTTACTAAATTGAATTTTTCGGTATCATTCGTAGGCTTTGGCCTTTTCAAAAAATCTTGTTCTTCAATTACTCCTGGTTCTTGACTATGTAAATCTATTCGTCTGACTTCCTTAAAAATTTTACTGGTTGATATTTCATTTTTGGACGACAAACATCCAATCTCCAAGGCAGTAAGATTATCGCCTTTCCATAGAATTTCATTCAACCATTTAACTAAAATTTTGCTTGAATCACCACCACGTTTACTATCTTGACCTAAAGTGCTTGCGGTTTGATATGTCTCCAAACCTCCACGTTTTTCAATTTCTGAATCCAAGCCACCAAGAATTTTAACTAAATCTTCAACTGTTGAGTCGTTTGAAATTTTATCATTTGTTTTTGGGTCAGTTACAGATTCTGGAGTTTTATTAATTTTTAGCTCATTCCATTTATTTTCCCATTCTTTATCAAATAATGAACTTAATTTTTTATTTTTTCTGATATAAATCATATAGTTGTCATGAATATCACCATCCTTTTCCCAATTCCATTTAATTAATTCACTGATTTTATTAATTATTGAACTTTTATATTTTAATAGAACATGAAATCTACGTATTAGTTGTCTTGCACGTAGTGGTTTTAAAGTCTTAGGAATTGGTTTGTTATTTTCTAATTTTGTAATTGGTTTGACTCTTCTAGATATCAAAGAACTTCTTTTTTTCTGTTTCTGTTTGACCATTATTCAAATCATAATACTAAACAAAAAAAGGTAACATTAATGAATAACGAATAATAAATAATAATTAGGAATGAAATTTGAAAAACTAAAAAAAAATATTACCATGCCTTGAAAAGTTTTTTTTATGATGTGTAGAGTTTTTAGAATACACTTTTTCCCTTAAGATATTCTAATAAATATACATACAAACCATGGTTTCTGCGGCATTAAAAGAAAATGTTCTTAAAAAGAAACAGTCTTTGAAAACCAAAGCTCTTGGAAAGCTGGTTAAATCCAGTATTGATCATAAATCATCAATCAAAAATCCTAAAAGATCGTTTCAAGTTCATGCATCTGAATTAAACTGGACACCAGTTGAAATCCCTGATACATTAGATGATTTTGAAGGTTTTTATGGATTAGAAGAAATTGATAACGTTGAAGTTCAATATATTAATGGTAAAGTTAATTTTGTTGTAAAAGATGAAAAAAATAAAATTTCAAAAGAAGAAGCAAAGAAGAAAGAAACTGCAATTCCTGACGGTGATTTTGAACTGGACCACGAAGATATTAAGGAAGGAGGTAAAAAAGCTGCAGCAAACCTGAGCGTTGATAGTGATGAAGAAACTGTCGAAGAGGAGGCAGAAATAGAGGAAAAGCCAGCTATTGAAGAAAAACAATCCGAAGAAGGATTCAAAGAAGAAAAAGAAAAGGACGAAACGGAAGTTGCTGAAAAAGAGGAACAAAAAAATGAAGAAGAAGAAGCAACTGAAGATGAAGAAAAACCAAAGAAAACCCGAAAAAACATTAAAGTTACAACATTAATTGCATCAAAGGATGAAAATGATGAAGAAAATGTTCCAGAATTACCTACACAAAAGAAACCTGCAAAATCCAAAAATCAAGTACAAGAAAAAAAGCCTAGCACAAATGAAGAATTGAAAGAGAATACTTTTGCACAGGCTGGTGATATTTCAATTCCAACAGATGATGTTGATTTACCAGAATGGGCAGATATTTCTTTATCTTCATCAACATTAAATGGATTGCAAACATTAGGATTTACAAAACCAACAGATATTCAAAAAAAAACCATTCCAGTTTCAATTGAAGGTAAAGATGTCATTGGTAAAGCAATCACAGGTTCTGGTAAAACTTTAGCTTATGGTATCCCAATTTTAGAAAAAGCTTTAGCAGAACAAGGCAATTTGAAAAATCTACCAGAAGAATATCGTAAACATCCAACTGCAATAATTTTTACACCAACTAGAGAATTAGCAAATCAAGTTATGAAACATTTACGTGAATTATTTAAATACTCCCCCTTCAGTGATAAAACAGTCATGTCGTTAACAGGTGGATTATCGATTCAAAAGCAAGAAAGATTACTAAGTTATGGACCAAAAGTTTTAGTTGCAACTTCCGGTCGTTGCTTAGAACTTTTAGAAAAATCAACCGCGTTGGCAACACAACTAGCCTCGATTGATATTTTTGTTTTAGATGAAGCTGATAGGTTATTACAAGATGGACATTTTGATGAATTAAAGAAAATTTTGGAAATTCTTCATAATTATAGGCCAAAAAATATACCACAATTGCAAAAAAGATGGCAATCATTAATTTTTTCAGCTACTTTTTCAAAAGATTTGTTTGGTAAATTAACAAGTACGGGTAAACCAGATCCAACCAAAAAACGTAAAGCAAATGAAGATGATGAAACTTCAGAAATGAATGAAGTCTTAAGTATTCTAGGTAAAAAAGTTAAATTTCGTGGTAAACCTGAATATATTGATGTCAATCCAACTGAGGTTGTTGCCAACAGAATTACTGAAGCAATGATTCCATGTGCACCAATGGAACGTGATTTAATGTTATACTATTTCATTTCAATTTACCCAGGTACAACATTAGTTTTTACTAATTCAATTGATTCAGTTAAACGTTTGGCACCAACACTAACTAATTTAGGTATTCCAACAGTTTCCATTCATTCATCAATGGCTCAAAAGCAACGTCTAAGGGCATTAGAAAGATTTACTAAAAATTCAGAAATTGCCAAAAAAGAAAATAAATCATCCGTTTTAATTGCATCTGATGTTGCAGCTCGTGGTTTAGATATGAGTGATATTCAGCATGTTGTTCATTATCATTTACCAAGAACTGCAGACGCTTACGTTCATAGATCGGGTAGAACTGCGCGTGCAGGTAAAGAAGGTGTTTCAATTGTTTTATGTTCACCACACGAAGCTTCTGGACCATTAAGAAAACTAAGAAAAGTCATTACAAAGAAGAATAAAATTGAAGATTTGAAAACACTTACGCTTGATTCTGATATTTTAGATCAATTGAAAGAAAGATTAGATTTAGCAGCAAAAATTGCCCAAGCTGAAGTTGCAACACAAAATGTTAATAAGGAGAAAAGTTGGATTGATAAAGCAGCTGAAGATTTAGGTGTTGAAGATATTGATGATTTTGAAGATGATTTTTTAAAAAGGGATCGTAAAAGAAGGGAAAGCAAAACAGTTGATAAACAAAATTTGAAAGTTTTAAAAGCTCAGTTAAGAGAAGCATTGAAGAAGCCAATCAGAAAATCTGGTAGAAGATCATATATTGCAGGTGGTTTAAACAATATTGCAGAATTATTATTAAATAATGAAAATAGTAATAGTGTTATGGGTTATCTTCAACAAAATGCATTAGATGTCTTGAAAGATAAAAAGCAAACGAAAAAGCAAAAATTGAATTAAAGACTTTTGTAGAACTATTTACTATTTAATATGTTTTTTTAATAAATATTATTCTTATTAATTTATTTTATAAAAAAAAAACAAAGGTATGATAAAACTTAAAACAAAACTATACAACATTAACCATTAATTTTAATCAGAGAAATACTCATCATCGTCATCATCTGACATCAATTGTTCAAAATTAACTTTATATCTTAACAAAGCACCAATACCACCAAAACCTTTGACGAATTGAGCACCTTCTGAGGATCTATCAGTAACGAATTCGACAGTTGCACCATAATTTTTATAATTTTCAGCTAACCATTCAAGGAATGGCATATCAGAAACGATTTCTAATTCTGAACCATCCTTATCAATTAAAAAGTCTTCCTTTTTAGTACCAGGGGGGACAATTTTAATTATTTCAGCACCTTCAATATTCTTTAATGTGTATCTAGTATCTTCCAAACCTTCCCAAACAATAATTGTTTCACAAGCACCTAAATCTAAAGCTTTTAAAGTGTCATCAATACCATAACAAAATTTACCAGAATCTATTGAAATTTCGTCGAAATATTGGGTAATCAACTTCTTTTCTTGAATGAATTTAACATTTGATAAAGTTTCAGCTGATAATTCGATTGCTTGATTGAAACCATTTTCACCACCATAAGAGATATCGACAATTTTAATAATTTTTTGTTGTAATCTTGAATCAAACATTTCAGATTTTGATAATTCAGTCTTAAAATCTGCAGAACCAGCCAAAATTAAACCTTTAACATTAACTTTGTCGTTGGTAATGAAATTTTGAACTGCAACTTCAGCAACTTTTCTAACATAATTATGTCTCTTTTCATCTCTTAATCTCGAAAAACGTAAAGCAGATTGACCACCTCTACCATGCTTTTTTGGTAAATCAACTGTAAATTTATGTAAAATTTCTCTTGTGTTACCAGATAATGCACCAAACAATGCACCATTACCATCCATAACAATGAAACCAAATCTATCATCAGATTCTAATAATTCAGATAATGCTTCAACATGGAATTTATTATCACATAAATAAAGAGAAGTATTGATTGGTTTGAAAGGTTCAAAAGCAATTGTTAATTTCTTTTCTTTACCTTCATCAGTTAAAACTTCACCACAATAAACAACTAAACCATTTGGTGGAACGGTTGAATATAGTTTTAATTTTTGTTGTGTTGATGTAATTGCTGATAAAACAGATAATCTATTAACTCTTGATTTGATATTTGATGCAGTACCATATTCATCAGTCAACATTTTTTGAAGGATTGAAATTTGTCCCTTTGGTGGTGTAACCAATGAGATCATCGATGTACCGTTACCACGAGCATTTTGTAGTGATTTAATCAATTTCTTGACTTTCCACATTTCAACATTTGTATCTGCATCATTTTCACTCATCTTTTGGATATTTTTTGATGTTTGTAGATAGATAAAGGATAACTAAAATTTTTCATTAAAATGGAAAGAAGAGGTGAACAAAAATTTTGGCAAAATTGAAAAATTGCAAAAATGGAAAAATTGCGAAAATGGAAAAACCCGAAAAACCCCAAAAACAATTCACAAAAATGAGAAATTCAAGATTCGAAAAAAAACTTTTTGATTTTTTGATTTTTTGATTTTTCAACATGATTCATAAATTCAGATGAATATATATGAACTAAAAACATACTTAACTGAATAAATCTATCTAAATCAGTTATTTAACGCATACCGTTAACAATGTCAGAAGATCAATCCGCAAAACCAAATGATGCGGCATCAACCGCATTACCCACCACCACCACTACCAAACCCACATTGTCCAATAAAGACCTAAAAGAATTAAAAAAACGTGAAAAGGCGGCTAAAAGAGCAGCTGCCAAGGCATTAACCAATCCAGAAGATTCAACAACAAATAATCTAGGGTCACCAGCATCGTCATCATTGAAACACAAATCCAATGGTAAAGAAAAAACGCCGAAAACAGTTTCACATATTAAAAAACAATTAAATAATGCCAAAATTCATGATCCAACATTGAAAACACCACCAATGTTTGGACATTTAGAAACTAGAGAAGAACGTATTTTTTCAACTCCAAAAATTGCATCTATTGTACATCCAAGTATTTTATCTTTAACATTAAAAATATCAACATATAAAATAGTTGGATCAAGTAGAAGATGTATTGAAATGATGAAAGCATTTAAAGATGTTATTAAATCGTATCATACACCTGAAGGTACAAGTTTACAAAGACATTTAACTGGACATTTAAGTCATCAAATTGAATATTTGAAAACTGGTAGACCATTAAGTATTTCCATGGGTAATTCCATCCGTTGGTTAAAGCAAAAGATTTCACTTATACCAATAACCACAGATGAAGATGAATGTAAACGTATGTTGAATAAAGATATTGATGAATTTTTAGTTGAAAAAATAGATGCTGCAGATCAAGTTATTGTTGAGTATTCACAAAATCATATACTAAATAATTCTAAAATTTTAACATTTGGATATTCCAAGGTTTTATTTGAGTTATTTGAATATTGTTCAATGGTTCAAGATAAAAATTTTGATATTTTCATTATTGATAGTAAACCATTGTTTGAAGGTAAAAAACTAGCAAAGGAACTATCGAAATTTAAAAATATTAAATTACATTATAATTTAATTAATTCGATTAGTTCAGTTTTAGAAAATTCTAATATTGACTTCTGTTTCCTTGGTGCACATTCAATGTTATCGAATGGTAGATTATATTCAAGAGTTGGAACCGCATTGATTGCAATGTCATGTAAGAATAAAAGTATTCCGGTTTTAGTATGTTGTGAAAGTTTGAAATTTAGTGATAAAGTTCAGTTGGATTCAGTTACATTGAATGAATTAGGAGATTCGGATGACTTAATCAATACCAAACCATTTAATAAAACTGGATTCAATTTACAAACTTATTTAAATGATTTACATAATAAAAAATTAAATGAACAAGATAATAAAAAGAACAATAGTAACAATAACAATACTAGCAGTTCAAAGAAGGAACAATCCATTCTTAAGAATGCAATTGAAGATGAATATGATTTATCTAATTGGAAATCTATAAAATCATTGAATATTTTGAATATTTTATATGATTTAACACCACCTGAGTATATTCAAAAAATTATTACAGAATTTGGTGCATTACCGCCATCCTCAGTTCCTGTTATTTTAAGAGAATATAAAAGTTCTACTTAGTCAGTTACTTTAAGTTAGTTTATATATAAATAATAATAGTAGTAGTAATAAAGATAATAATAATAAATATCAAAGTAGAAAAAAAAAGTAAAAAACTGTAACATGTAACAGAAGACAACATAACATAAGAAAAGAATCATTTAATTTCAACATTATTTTCTACTTCACCAATTTTTAATTTATCTACATAAACTTGTAATTTTTTCCAGTGCTCATCCCTCAGATGTTTCCTTTCATTATCATCCGTTAATTGCTTTTCATAAAGTAGAAAACAACGATCATAAACAACTGGGTTAGTTTCCATGAAGATTTTCAAAGCAGAATAAGAAATTGTTGAGATTGTTCTATTCCAGTTATTAGAATCATCAAAATCATCCTGATCATTATTGTTGTTTATATTTTCATTATTTATTTCAGATTTTGCTAATTCATACATGGAAGGGAAAATAATTGGTAAGATATTTTCAGCATTTTCAGTCACCAAACTTACAAAATATTCATTATTGAAAAAGCATAAAACTTTTTCAGAAACTTGGAAATGAGGTGAAGAGATACATTTTGATAATTGAGCAAACAATGGGATTTCAATTTTGATGAATTCTAAAGGATCGATAATTTCAAAGATATCTTCAATTTCATTTAAAAACATTAATTCTTTTGGAGAGTTTATTTTTGGCCAATATCTTAATAAGCCCATTATAACTTCTTCAGTTAAATTTGAATCTTTTTCTAGAAATTGTAAAATACAATAAGCTAATTGAGGATGATACAGTGATAAAGATCTTGGTTTATGTAAGGGTAGTAAAACTCTAATTAAGAATATTTTATGTTCTTCCTTTAAAGGTAACGCAAACCCATTGATGATTGAGCCCAGAATTTCTAATAATTCCGAAATTCCATTAAAATGACCAGTTTCATAAACAAAATTTAAAAAAATGTTATTAATTGATTTTCTAATGAAAGATCTTAAACTTAAAAACTTACCATAAATTCTATGTAAAGTTGTTTTCAAGCAGTCTCTTTCTCTATTATCTTCGGAATCAAATAAATCCAATAAAGTTAAAACGAATTTTTGATCAATGTAAGGTTTTGCAATTGTATTATTAAAATCAGGAGATTCAACAAATCTAAGAAAAAACTCATAGACCAATTGCATGTGAGTCCAACCTAATTCATAAACAGGTTCATCTTCATCAGGGTCATAAATATCACCAATTGGATTAACGGGTGGTGGGATTGGTCTGAAAATATTAATTTTAAACATTTCAATAACATGGCTATACATTTCATCAGTGAAATTGATTCTATTAGTTGAAATGAAAACTGTTAATTCATGTAAAGTAATTCTTTTCAGTTCTTTACCTTGAATATCATAAGAAGGATCAAAGAAATCAAACATTATTTTACATTGATCAACTTTTTGAATGAATAAATCAATATGAAATTGAGGGTCAATTTCTTCGAATGGTGGAGATTTTTCAAAGGGTTGTTGGTTAATGGAAGGTTCAAATCTTGAACTTGATTGTCTCTGAGGAGTTTTTGGTTTTAATTCCAGATCATCCTTGGGGACTTTATCAAACGGAGAATGGGAGGTGTGATATTTGAGGAAATCAATTTCACTTTGAGGTTGTAGCTGGTCAACTGGGAAAGAAGATGAAGATGGTTGTATTATATTTGGAATGTTAGATGAAGAGGATGATGTGGTATCTGTAGATTTTGTAATAATGTTAGAATTGAAATTGGAATTAGAATTAGAATTGGAATTAGAATTAGAATTAGAATTAGAATTAGAATTCGAGTTGGAGTTAGAATTGGAATTGGAATTGGAATTATTAATTTCAAGAGACGATATTATACTCTGAGAATTATTATCATTATCATTGATAAAAGCTGCTGTACTGTTATTGTTAATGTTATTGTTACTGTTGTTATTGTTATTGTTATTGTTATTGTTATTGTTATTGATAGTAGTGGTAATATTATCAGAATTGATAGAGGAAGAGGAGGAGACTCTTAAAGAACTTGAAGATAGTTTATCTTTTTTAGAAGCATCTCTATCTTTATCTTTGTCGTTATCTTTGTCTCTTCTAGGAGACTCGTTCTTTCTATCCTTTACATCCACGGTCTCCTTTTCCCTCTCCTTCTCCTTTTCCTTTTCTTTATCCTTATTCTTCAAGGCCGTCTTAGACCTGAAGCGCTGTTTGAACCCTTTCATCATGTTTGAGGCGGAGGAGTTAGATTAGAAACGACAAGACAACAAAGAAACAAGAGGTACAAAAACAGAAAAGTTCCAGTGTCAACTCGACATGAAACCATCTACAGACCACTTCTCACTATTGCATGAAATCTGAAATCTGAAATCTGAAATATTCACTGGTGAAATCTGAGATACCAGAAATCAAGTCCAGGTCGAAAAACAAAAAGCGAAAAGCAAAAGGCGAAAAGCAAAACTACTCGTCACCGCCCCTGCGCGACTCCAGGTGCGCCACCCACGACAGGTACCCGTTCCACAAAATCCCCACCGCTCCCACCACCGCCACCCGGTGCGTCGGCGCCACCCACGCAAAGTTCGCCGCCTGCACCGCCGGCCACACCGCCCAGTTCGCCACCACCGTCTCCCGCCACCGTGCAGCATCAAACGGGCCCCCCATCACCCACAAGTACACCCCCACCCCAAGGGGCGCAAACAAGGCCTGGTCTGCCACCACCCGTCCCAACGTCGTCTTCATCCGATGGTGCAAAAACCGGTACCAGGGCACCACCACGGGCGCAAACACCAGCCCGCCGTACGCTGCGTTCTTCACCGTCCGCAGAGGCTCGAAACGGCTCTTCAGCTCGGCCCAGCTGCCCACGCCCACCGCCTGCGCCACGGCATCGCCCGCCCCAAAGAGCACCACGCTGCTCACCATGTTTCCCACGAGCGGGCGCCTTGTTAGAAATCGCGTGTATCGTCCGAAAAGTGAATTGCTGCTCATTGCTGGGAAAAGAGTTGTGTTGAACTGGAAAGAACGGGGGGCGATCTGCAAAACAACTGGGGAAAACGACCCCCGCCCCTATTTATACGTTTTCTGTTCATGGGAGTGGTTTCCATCCTCAATTCTCAGACACTTAGATAGGTGGATATCAGACAACCATCTCCTGTTGACTGTGGAATTACCACACAATACACCCAACTTTCCCACCCCCTTTTATTAATGGACATACACACTCTTATCACCACCCGGCTTTTCAATCAACGTCGTAACAATTACAACAACAGCAACTACTACCACAGCAACAATAGCACACCCCCACAAGACTCAACTTCACCAGAAGATTCACCACCACCATCATCATCATCATCATCATCATCATCCCCATCAACCATCCCAGATATCCGCCTGTCCATTCCGGCGTCTCCCATCTTCAACCCCGAAGCACTATCCACCGGCCTCTCCCTCCTCAACATGTCCATCAACAGCGATATCTTCTCTAACAGTTCATCCAATACAAAACAATTTATCGGCCAATCTATAGCACAAATCATAAACAGCGTTCTAGATGAAGCAACCATTAATTCTATCTTTGATTCTCTAAACGATGAAACAAAGGTTAAAATAATGGACCTGTACCTCTCAAATAATGCATTGGTCAGCCAGATAAAGTATAATCATTATATGCTACATCAAAGAAACAATACAGATGATATTGATACCCACACTACTGCAAACAGCAACTTTCCACCTATCGATCATCTCATATATACCCTAATCCAAGCAATTTACACTTTTTCCATCTTACTCTACACTAAATTTGCAATACCAATCCTATCTGCGCTCTGGCAATTCATCTTGAGATTGAACAAACAATATAACTTATTGGATATAGTGCTATCACAATTAGTCAGGGTGCTATCTATTATGATTCAACTAATCCTCAAACTGATTGTTCATTGTACAAATATCATTGAGTCTGAGAATAATTCTGTTTACAAAAAAAAATAACTTTCTTTATCTACTGATGTACTCTTTATATTTTTCTTTATGTCTCTCTTTCTCTTTTCTCTTTTCTCACATTACGTATCTCCCCAACTAATTTTATACCCCCCCTTTTGTTTTTTTCAAAAAGTAAAACGCGTCTTTTCATTTTTTGTTTTTTGCTCTTTTTTACATTTATTCTTTTATTTATTTTTCCGTATCCGTCTAATGTTTCATTTCATTCCTTCGATTTTTCCTTTCGTGTTTCCTGAATTAGGTCTTTGATCTTGTTACAGCAAGAGTATTGGTCTCCATATCAGTATTTCTATATACATTCACAATACTAATATCTCCATAAACCTTACCTTTCTATACCCCCCCGCCTTATCATGGTTTATAAAGAGCCAATCTCGCTTTCTGAATCAAGGTCAAGTTCTAACTCAAACAACGTGTTATTAGATGATGATTTCTTAACGCCGATACCATCAACAAACAACCACTCCAAACCAAAATTATTGGCTTCTTCGAATAACGATGATATATTTGATCAATTTTTAAACATAAATAATAATCAATCGACTCCAAATATTGAAACAAATGTGAAAATAAAGGTTAAAAATGTAGATCATACGGATGATGAAGGTGATGATTTGGATGATATCATCAAACATATTTCAAGTTCTCCAACTATTCAAATAGATTCTCCCTCAATGCATAATGATCGTGAACATGATGGTGATGGTGATGGTGATGATAATAACAATAATACACATGATACTCATAATACTCATAATACTCATAATAATAATAATCCCAATGTTAACAATAATACCCAACTTTCAAATAAAAATAATAAATCAAAATCAATTACCTCATCTTCATCTTCATCATCGTATATACAGAAATCTATAGCATTTCATGATCCACCAACATTTGCCGATATAAATAATCTGAAATCAAATCTTACGCCTATTACTCCAACTATTTTAGCTATTGAAAACAATTCAACTACTTTAATTCTCTCAAGTGTCACTAAAAAATGTAAAATTTTGAAAATTTTACAAAATGGGTTGGTTAATTATATAAATCTGTTAAAAGACGCAAATTCTAGACTAATTTCAATATCTACCTCAATCATTCAACCGAGAAGTGAATTCTTGATCAATTATCTGAAAAAACATGGTTTTGATTTGAAATTGAAAATCATTCATGACTATTTAAACGAAATTAAAAATAATAAACTAGAGACTGAAACTTTAAATAATTTGACATCTACCTTTGTAGGAAATTTTAAAAATCTATTAGCAGAGTCAACAAAACTGCGTAAAGTATATAATAAATTGAAAAATCAGAAAATAATAAATCCAGATACTATATCAATCAATTTAATTCAACTTAGTGTTATCTTGAATCAGCGAGCTGTTACTGATTCACAAAAAGATTCAAAAAAAATATTGACATTCACAAAATTCAGTAAAATTCTATCAAATTTCCAGTCTTCTTCATACTTCAAAAAATTTTATAAAATTTCAAATGATGCAATCAAAAGCTGTATTTCTGATATATATCCAGATTTGAAATTTACACATTCGTTAACATATTCAAATATACCAATTTTTTTAAACCCTCTCATATCAATAAATTTAGAAAAGGATCAACTAATGTCATTTATTGAAATCAACTTAAATATCACTCATTTGACTAAATTGAAAACCCCAAATTCTTTCAGTTCCATTATTCAATTAAAATCAGTAACAAGAGTATATGATGATGATAAATTAATAATAAGGCGAAGTGATCCAATTACTGGAATGTATGTTGATGTTAATAATACCCCTGATATAATAAAAATAGTATTACCTTTACAAGCAAAGTTTTGGTCTTCTTTAATGAATGATTATCATAATGGAATAATAGATTCTTCCAAGTTTAATAATTTAAAAATATCACACACAGTATATTCAAATGATGAAATTCTTAAATTTAAAAATAATAAGTTTCCATTACATTCATTTATTTGGGAATTTTCAACAAATTTAGGAACCGATTATAATCCTCATTGTATTAATATTATTAAAGGTATCGAAAATGAAGATGTAACTGATCATATTAAAATTGGAAACGAATTTCACAATTTATATTTTGATCAAAGAAAGCAACAACCTTTATACACTCAACAACCACAACATAACATTTATCAATTAAAAACACATTCACATTCACAACCTTTCATTAGTCACCCATTTGGAAATGCATCATCTTTACAACAATCTCCATTATCGTCAATCAATTTAAGAGGTCATAAACGAACAAGATCAAGATCAATGAATGAAATTTTAAATATGTCATTAATTAGTTCCAACCATGATAATTCACAACTATTTCTTGATTCATTTACACCAACTGATTCAATATCTAGTTCATCGTCAAATAATCATCCGCCTAATCAATACAATACTTTTCATCCACAACAACATGAATTTCAAACACCAGTTAAAACAAGTTTGACAAAATTTGACATGAGTAATAACTCAAATACGGCTATAAATCATCAAATTGATTCAGTGTATCCATTTAATAATGCAAACAAATCAGATTCTCAACTTGAATTAAATGTAGGATGTAAAAGTATTAATGCTACTAATGATGATCATGAATTAAACAAACAGATAAAAAATGATCCCAGTATTAATGGATATCCAACTTTAGATGTTCTTTCATCATCTATATCAAACCATCTAAATAAAGTTGTAAATAATCATATAAACAGCCAATCAAACTATAATAAATTCAATGTTGAAGCCAATACTAATCCAACTAAAAACAAGCATACTTTAAAGTTGGATAATTATCTAAATTATGACAGTATCAAAAACAAGACAATAGGTGAAAATTCTTTTGATACTTTAAATTCTTACAATACATTAAATACCAATTCTGCGCCTTCGTTTCAAACTAATTTTTTATTTGAAGATGATGATGAAGCTTATGAAAATAATAGTATTCAAAACAGCTTTACCAGCGGCATCAAAGATACCCTCATTACCGATATAAACAACAGTAAAGATGTTGAAAATGATTTAAATAGTATCCATAGTCATCAAAGTAATCATACGGTTAATAGTTACTACAGTAATTATACGCAATAGATTAGTTGTTTTTCTTTTATATATCCTCAAAAGGTTGTGTACATTTTTTAAACTACTTTAGCTAGCAACTCGAATTAAAGGATTTAGAAATAATTTCTTCTCTAAGGTATCGATAACCGATTACCGAATCCGGTATTTTTTTGAAAAGGAAAAAATATTGCCGCCTGAGGCCATGTCTCGAAAAATAAAAAACCTGCGGCGATTCAATAGAATGCCCACACTCCTGAACCGGTTTTATTGCTTTCTGAGTAGAGCTTATGAAACGTGCAACGTTGATGTCTTAATATGCATCATTTACGCAAATGTTTATAATTTAAACTGGGTTATGTCTATACCTTAATGCTAGTCTTTTTTTTCATTTAATTAGACAACAAGAAAAATACAATATATACATACGTCACTTATATCAATATGATTTTGATAGCTTCATTTATTGAGAATTTCAGAATCTTAATACTTAAACTTAAATTATTTTTGAAAAATTTATATGTTCACAAACGAGAGGGAAAATATACTGACGAAACTAAAATAAATAAATTCAGAGATAATAATAGTCATTTGAATGTTTATGCTACTTCGGATACTGATTCATCTCTTGAAATAAAACAAAATGATGATTTGTTTCCTACCTTTTATCAAAGTTACGATTCTGCAATGAGTCAAGAAACATCAAATCATCTTGCCATAACTAACCTGAGTAATAATAATAATAATACTCATACTAATAGTAAGATTGATCAAATTAATTTATTAGAGTCCACATTATCAATATTCCCAGAAATTGATTATTCACAGTTTAATCCAAACTCTTCTCAATTTGTTTCAATTTTACCATGTTAATCGCCTTTAGATTGATTAAATTTTTTTATAATCCTTTACTACATAAATTCTACATAAGTTTCAATACATTCTAATTTTAATTTTGCAAAAAATATTGAAAATTTTTTGTACAAAAAAAAAACTACTAGTACTTTCATTGAATTTTGATTTCAATTGAGGTTTTTTTAATCAAATTTCCATGCAGTTATTACTTAGTTTTTTACTTATAGAAAATAAATTGTTAAAATATTTTTATAACAGGATACATTTGACAAGACATAAAAGCCATCTTAGAATATTTTCAGGTCATTATACTTTTTGTAGTCATAGTGTTTGTTGACAGGTTGTGAATATCACGAAACGGTTGTGCTTGAGCATGCAGTACGTATAAATGCATCATTCATTTATTAAGGACACTTTGTTTCGAATACAATATTTAAAACATTCCGTTCAATAATTAGATAAATTAATGAACTTATTTTTACATTGTTCAACGCCTCTGTCATTTTCACTTTTTATTAACTTTATTTGCATACTGGGGATCTTTTTGCAGAGCGGGATTTGCAAATGTGGGATTATATTTCAACTTTTAACGATTCATCGATATAAACCAAAAAAATTAAACATTCCCCAACAATACAGAGGTTTTTATAGCATTTGTTTATCTATTGCTGACTTGGCATGTCAAGAAGATAAATTACCTGCAACCCTTTGAAATAATTATTCAGTTTTTCATACTCCGAATGTAATCTCTGATATCCGTAATTCGGCAACTTCTCCGAGATTTAAAGCAAAAAAAAAAAACGGTACAAACATATACGGAAGGCATGTACACTGTACACGCGCATAACAGCACATACATCCGTACACCTATCTATATTCTAACTGTTCATGAATTTCTTCAGTTTCGCTCATGGAGCATTTTCATCATGAAGTAAAGTTTTGAACTAACTGAAAAATAATAAAAAAAGCTATTAATTCAGTTTGTAGAGGTTGTAATATTTATCAACAGTTTTTTTACCCATTATGTCTACATCTACTGTGTCTAGAGGAATTTGGTCAAATCTCTCAAATAGATCAAAAACTTTAAGTCTTAAAAATCCTGCATTGCAAACTGCGTTACTTTCACCAAATTTACCAAAGGGACCAGTTTCTTTGAAAGCCAAAGCAAACAAAAGAAAATATAATTCACCTGTTGGCTTAGATAAAATATATCCACTTGCATATCAACTTTTAGAAAAGGAAAGTGAGAATATCTACAAAAAGATTGAATTAATTGAAAACCAAATTAATGAATCAAAGGATGATATTAAAATCAATCAATTAAAACAAGAAAAAATTGAACTTTTAGTTGAAGCTGAAAAGGAAAATCCCGAAGTTATTTATAATTCAACTTTTTTCTTAAATTCACTTGATAGATCACAACCTGTTTATAGACATTATTTAAAAGAACAATGGAAATCCCATAAAAGAATGCTTACAATGCAAAGATTAGAAACCTTAGCTGTTATTCCAGATACTTTACCAACTTTGGAACCTGAAGTTGATGTTCAATTAAAATTTGCACATAATAATGTTGATAGTTGGATTGAGCCAGGTAGCATTCTTTCAAGTAATGTTACTTCAAAACCTCCATCATTTGAAATTATTGAATTTAAAGAATCAATCAAAGATTTATATACTGTATTAGTGGTTAATCCAGATACTCCAGATGTTGAAAATGATACATTTACTACAACGCTTCATTGGGGTTTGAAAGATGTTGAACTTTCAAATAATGATTCAATAATTGATATAAAGAAATTGGATGCACATCCAGAATACTCTTTAATTGATTATTTACCACCAGTTCCTGAAAAGAATTTAGGTACTCAAAGATTTGCTGTTTGGATTTTCAGACAAAATGAAAAATTAAGTGATGCACTTTCAAAAGTTACTAGAGACAACTTTAGTATTAGAAAATTTGTTGAAGATAATAAGTTATCTCCAATCGGTGCACATGTCTGGAGAAGTGCTTGGGATCTTAATACTGAAAATGTTAGAAAACAATATGGTTTACCAGCTGGTAGAATTTTTGCAAGAGATAGAATCTAAGGATAGTAGTCATAATTGTAACTAATCTAACGTTAGCTAGCCGTCTATAACCGTATAAGTTTGTATATAGTTTTTAAATCACATAAATTAGGTGGTATTAACTCGGCCGTTAGTTGGAAATTTATTTTTGAAGCTAAATTTTACTCACGAAGATAAAAGTGGTTGTGACTCACAACGTGATCTTCAATACTCAATATAGAAAAATACCTAAACAATACTATCGGTGATATCAGATAGTGCAATTTTTTTCCCAATTCGAAATTTACAATAGAGCTTACGCTAAAGATATATATTACAGCCTTTGTTATCTATAGAACTTTCGAGAAGGATATGACACATTTGATTTATTAGGTATAACATTGCGCGTTTGTAACCGGTGATATCAAAGGAACAAGATGCACCCTTTTCTGAGATTAAATTCCGAAAAAACTATATAAATCAATTATTTCCCAAGTACGGTTTTGTATTAACTCTACTTCCTATTCTTTTTTTATTTTTTGATTGTCAAAATTAACTGTTTTTTTGTCATTCTCTTCATCCAAAAAAATTAGTTGTTATAGTTAACCTTTTCATTATGATCCCAAATAATGCCGGCTTTACCCCAATAAACGATTACAATCCTCCAGATTTTGATTCACTTGACACAGATAACGTAATTTTTGTCAATAAAGATCAAGATCAAAACTTGGAAAATAGTAAATCCACCAATCTTTCTGAATCTTTATATATTGATTTCCATTCTGATGTGTTACCTTCTTTCCAAATGCACAACTTCATGTTTAATCGTGCATTAACGGATGTTTCTTTATCTAATGACTTATTACCGGAATATGAAGAGAGTGTAGCAGGTACTATCGGCTCTTTGGATGCTTCTTCATATGACCAAAGCAATACTTCAACGGTAGATCCAAAAAACCTATTGTTAAATAATTTAGATAAGCTTCAAAAAATTAATTTACCATTTGAAGCAAAGATCACATTAACTAAGCAAATGCCAT
Organism: Pichia scutulata; assembly: GCA_030560845.1. Lineage (NCBI taxonomy): Eukaryota > Fungi > Ascomycota > Pichiomycetes > Pichiales > Pichiaceae > Pichia > Pichia scutulata. The sequence continues at coordinate 76,155 of JAKTWB010000103.1, forward strand.
TAGTTGATACTCCTTTTCAGAATCAAAACCCTTTAAAAGTGTATTACCCCGGTGAAATGGTTTATGGTTTTATTATTTTTGAAAATAAAAGCAATTATCATATTCCGTTTGAAATGTTTTTAGTTTCAATGGAATGTGAAATTGGTATTAAAAATCCAAGTGGTGTTGGTAATATCAAAAAGAAAATAATAACAATGTATGATTTAGAAGCTTCATTTAATATTTTAGGTGCTGAAGAATATGATGGTAATCATAACAGATTTGATCCGCTTGATAAAACGCAGCTTGGTTTTGAAAAAAGATCACTTGATCCGGGATCTAGAATCAAGAAATTTTTTAGATTTAAAATTCCAAGTTACATATTGGATGATTGTTGCTCAGCTCAGTTACCAGAACATTTAAAAACACCTCCATCTTATGGTTTAGATAGAACAATTTGGAAAAATTGTGCTGCTGCAATTAGAATGGATCCTCATTTAGGATATGGCAGACTTGATCATTCGGGTTCCCCAATTCTTGCAAATGATTTTGCGTTGGGTAGTGAATACTGTTCGTTTTATATTAATGCACAAATAATTGGTAAAAGACTTGATGAATATAAACCCTTTTATACCAAAGATACTACACACCAATATGACTTCATTTTTATTAAAAATGTCGAACATTATTTTAGAGTTGGAAAATCTCCTTTGCATGATGAATACAATCATACCAGTGGTACGACACTTGATCAACTTAAGACATTTGAGAAAATTGCGATTGAAACAGTTGAAGTTTTATGTGAAAGAGAAATGTTGCAAAAAATCAATGTCTGTGATGTAAGGAATCAAGACGAAATTATTTTCAGTACTTCGGGTAAAAGAAAGTCTACCATTGAAGAAAACGAAAAACAGTTAAGTAAGCTACAAATTTCGAATGAGTATTCGGATTCCATGGATTTTGAGTTCAAAAAAGATTTCTTTTCAAAGATAAATGGCAAATTAAAAGTAACCTGTACTTTGGATAAAAATGCAACTGTTGAGGGTTTTTTACCAAACCTTTTTGAATCTAAAGCAAACAATGTCCTAAAAGATATTGATTATATGAAGTCTGTTTCACCAACATTAAAACTTGATTTAGTTTATGAGCCAAAAGAATTAACGAACGATAATCACAAACTGCCGAAATCAATTGTTCTCAAACCAAACATAGTTTCCGCCAATTTTCAGTCGCCTTATTCCATTCCTTTCAATATTGATCAGAGTTTCCTTCTGAACGACTTCAAAGGAATTCAAGACAGTTTGTCACACTTTTCTGTTTATTTCAAAAAAATTCACCAGATGATGAAAGAATCAGGTAATAGAATTCCAAAAACAACTTATGAACTATTAAGAGGTTTAGGTTATTGTAAATATCATGAATTTCAGTATTCAAAAATTTTCAAAGAACATACCATCAATTTGGAAGATAAATGGCGATTCAATTCAGAAAAGGGTGTTTATGAGTGTTCAATTCAAATTTCACTTGAGTTGGATGTTAATTCAATTTTAGCAAATCCAAAAGTTTTGCTACCATCTTTCCAAACTTGTTTATTCGCTAGAATGTACAAGATCAGATTAGGTATTTCTTCAAAAAAAGCCGAGTCTAAATCTATAGCATTTCCTATCACAGTAGTTTAATGTATTCTTTCTTCTTATCATTTGATTCCATTTCTTTTATTCCACATTTTTATAATATTTCTTCAAAATTCTAACTAATCTCAAATTCCGAAGCTGAACCTCTATAGTTGAAGGCACCACGCCCTACGCCCTACATTTATTTAAATTACCAAATCTTATGCGCGGACAGTCTCAAGTTGATGAATTTTTCAAACCTGAACAAACCTTTTGAGCATGACTTGCACTCAAGAAGTTACTGAATGTATCATACCAACCAATTTGCCATATCACTAGGTTCATGAAAAGAAGAAATTTTTCAAACAAGAATGTCTAAGATTGATGACTTTGAAAAGAGGAGGATTGAACTTCACACCCTAAATTACAAATCTTGGGATGGTGAAGATGTTTTTAAAATAAAAGGCAAATTGGATACAAGTTTGAAAAAAAATACAGCGTTTATTAAAAAGGTTAGAGCTGGTATTACCAAAGAAAATGAAAGACAATTTATTGATGGAATTCAAACTACATCCTTAGAAAAATATTTAAACGAAATTTCATCTGCATTGTGTGAATCGTTATGTAAAGTATCTAAAAATGCAGATTTACCAAGTTGTGTTGAAGTTGTTTCTGCTCTACACCAAAGATTTACGTTGAAGTTTACACCATTTATTGAGCTTTTTTTTGTACATAGTTTCGTACACCCAACTGAAAAAATATTAAAAAAGGATGAAAAGGAATCAATTATTAAAGTTAGAAATTTATTAAAACTATCAATGGAATTCTTTCTAGCTGGTATTTTTAGATCAATTAATGATATGCCAGATAGTGATTTACCCCCGTACTTATCAAAACTTAGGTTGCTAAAGAAAGACGCAATTCCAATTATCATTCCAATCATTAAAGAAATTATGAGCTATGAATTTGAATCAGGTATAACCTTACCGATAATGACATCTTTTCTCAAAAGATTCGGACACCTTATGTATGAAGAAAATTCACGTTATGAAGAAAACTATTGTGTATTTTTAAGAAAATTATTCAATTCTTATATTCAAAGTGCCGTGTCATCAACTGAGACTTATTATAAAAGACTAGTGAAGACTAAAGCCACTTCAAAGACGATTGCAATGAAAACTGGTAAAATTGTGGAGAATATAGAGTTAAAAATTGAAGAATTAGAACTTGTATTTGAAGAATTCAAAACATTTTGTGAATATGCTTGTCCACTTTCTGACATTCCTCTCCCGATATTTGAAGCTACAGTTGAAAAAGAAGAGACGTCAAAAGTTACTATTGTTCAACAATCTACGACGAAGAATCAAATATGGGATAATGATGAAATGAGAAAATTTTATGAAGATATTCCGTCCCTTGAATCGTTAGTTTCAAAGGAAGCGTTGGATTCTGTCAACGCCAAAATTCAAGCCAGTGATATCAAAGGTTCAAAAATTGCAGACATTATCCTAAGGTTAGATACTGCAGATACCGCCAAAGATATTAATCTTATTACAACTGATTTTTGGGAATGGGGGTTAAGTAATAAAGCATCAAGGAATAGATTAAGTAAACATATTGTTGAATTGAAAGACGTTAATAAATTCAAGAATATTGCACGATTTTTAAAAATTAACGAAGTTTATTTTGAAAGATGTATTGAAGATTTAATTTCAAGATTAGATAGAAGTTTCAGGTTTCAAATACATCATGATACGATTGCTGAAAAGGATATTATTATTTTTTCTGAACTCATAAAATTTAAAATGATACCAATTCATGTTATTTTTCATAAAATTAGAACATTAATTCTCAACATTGAAGTTAACAATAATATTGATTTGCTTTCATTAATGTTTGATGGCTGTTCAAAAAGTTTACTTTTTGATGATGATTATAAAGATTATACTAAAGAATTAATTCAGCTATTAATTCAAGCTTACAAGACCAAAAAGTTTACACATACTGATAAGTATGCAGTAAAGGTATTTTTATTGTCACTTAATCCACCAAAACCAAGAAAAGAAAATCAGGTTGAATTGTTGAAAGAAGAGAAATTTTTAATATATTTGATTAGATCACAGTTGAATAATAATACTCATAAACTTATTGCAAATATGATTAAATGTGCAGATTGGACGAATCCAATAGTTTACGAACGCATTGAAAATATTTTATCGAAACCAGCAGAAATAAATTATATTAATATTAGATGTTTAGCTGAGGTTTTAAAATCATTAACATCGGATTCTAACGATTCACTTAGAACCACCGTTATTGATCAAGTTTTAGAGGATATAATTGTTGGTTTAGAAGAAAATAATTATCAGCAATCAAGAATGCGGATTTCTCATTGTATTTATTTTATTCAAATGCTAAACTTGAATATCATTAATAAAGATTACTTAATTCCGGTATTATACAAAATCTTATGTTTTGGTCATGTTAATAATTATCCAAGTCAGAATAACATTTGTGAAATTGATGAACCAGATGATCATTTTAGAATTAGATTGGTTAGTTTAATGTTGAGCAATCTTCAAGTTGACAGGCTTAATAAAAGTAGGATCTCGAAGTTATGCACGTTTGTTAAATTTTTTAATTACTACATTTTTACAAAAAGTCAACCATTAGCTATTGATCTGAACAATAATGTTAATGAAGCTTATAATAACTTGAATGGTTACTTAAAAAATAAAATAGCTAGATTATTTACTTTTGCAGAAGCACTTAGTGAACTACAGAATGAACTTTCGCAGGGGAATTCGCCAACATCGATTGCGGCATCATCAACGACCCCTGAAGATGAAGATGATGTTGAAGAAATTGAAGATGAATATGAGGATGATGGTGTTGATGAAGATGAATTGATTGATGGGGATGTTAATAAAGCTATTGGTTTGGAAATTGTTAGTGATAGTGATGACGATGATAATAAAGACGAAAGTGACGATGAAAATGATAGTGATGATGATAGCGATGACGATAGTGATGACGAAAGTAATGATAGCGATGATGATGACACTGATTATGGAGATTTGAGTGAGGTTGAAGAAGGTAATATTGCAGTTGTGTCGGATGAAGAGAATGAAGAGGACGAAGAAGAGGATCCGTCACAAGCGTTCCATGAAGCAGAACTAGATATTGAATATAAAAAGATTCTAGATGAAAGTTTACAAAATAATTCAGGTATGAAAATCTTAAAAGGAGACTTAAGTGATAGAATTGGAACACCCGAATCTATTATGTACAAATTGAAGAAGAATAGCAATGAGGACGATTATGATGACACTGAACAACGCAGTACAGAAAATAAAGGGATTAAGTTTACATTATTAAGTAAGAACGGTAAGAAGTTGCTTCCAAGAGATATTGTCTTACCCGAAGATTCCAAAATTGCAATCAATGTCGTGAGAGAGCAAGAAAGAATTCGTGAAGAAAAGGACAAAATTAAAAACTTTGTTCTAAATTCTGTGCAATAGTCAATAACCAACTTAAATTCATGTTGCAAATGCGACACTTTAACCGTCGCGCCCGTTCAAACTGGAAGGCGGGTTACGCAGCCCGTGGCCGTGAAGAATTCTTACTGTGATTCGCTAATCGGAAGCTCTCTTTGGTTGATTTTTTCCCCCTAGTAATTAAATGTGGGTATCTCAAAGGCATATTTTTTTGTTTAAATATCATAAAATATATCTAATATGATTTTAGCATATACGTGTAGTTCAAATTAGTTATTGTGTTAAGAAACAAGCATTCTTTTGAATGTTTGCATATTGACTCGAAATTATTTTGTAGCGCATAGTCGTGGAAAGAGTGCGAGTAGTGAAGAATTGTAGAGAGAAATAAAGAAGAGAAAGATGTCTTACTGTAGGTTACGAAAGAAATCTTTACCTTTGCAAGTTTACTTAGAGAATCAAACATGTCTACCTTAAACGTACGTTTTAGAATATCTACCAACTAGAAAACTATGCTTCATTTACATTCATTAACAAAAATATGGCAATTTGAATTTAAAAAATTTAATATAAACTATAATAGTGAAAAGATTAAGATATACATGAAGTTTTTTCTGTTATTGTGTTTAATCAACCTGAAAGAACTTACCATTTTACAATTTTTCTACAACTTTTTAAGAGTTCCGGTAATTGAAACAGAGAAGTCAAAAATGTAAAAGAAAAACATGTAAAATGATGATTATTCAAATGATTTAACAACAAAGTAAGATACTAACATAACTATCATATTCACTACATATTCTATTTTTTTGTTTTTACAGGTTTTTAGATACAGTGCATTAGTCGCAGGTGTTTTCTACGGTTTCACCCAAGATCTCTCATTAAAGAGTGCAAGTGAAAAAAAGAAGGAAGAGGCAGAATTCCAAAAGAAGATCAAATTAATTGCAGAAGCAAAGGCTGAATACAAGAAATTGAACCCACCTAAGGTCTCTACCACTGGCTTCAACTTAGAAGATCCAAATTTAGACTTCGGTAAGGCTATTGAATCTGCTATTGCTTCTTTAGAAAACTAAATTATTTGTTCATAAGATAGGCATATGGATCACATAATTTATCATATGAAGTAACAATAAATAAAAACTAAAAAATCAATCACTACATCTTGTATTCAATAAAACGATTTAAATATATTCAAACCTCACTAAAATTTTCAAATAACATTATATTAAAATTAACATCACTATGTTGAGAGATACAAAAATTATCATTTGTTCAAACACATTGTGATTTGTGTTTTTTATTAATTTAATCTTCATGCTATATATTATCACTAAGTTACTTTTACTATCATTATCATATTTTTATCATTTTCTGAAACTCCATATATTCTTATCATTGTGTGAATACAATATGCACTCCTTTATTACATATATAGACCCTATATATTATTTTAAATACTATTTATTCGTATCAGCTTTTGTCGTGAATTCCATATTCCGTAACAATCCACCTAATTAATTTATTTACGGCTTAAAGCGTAACCGTGAAAATCCGAGTGGGAGTAGTAGCGAAAGAAAAATCGGGGTCATCAGCAATTCACATAAAATCCATTTCTGTTCAGGGATTTTTTTGGCCTATCTAATTATTAATTTTGCTTAAAAACAGCAAGCATAACTTGATTAGATTGTCTGTGCAATTTGCAAATCAAATATAGGAGTACCTGGGTAAACAATTGAGCTAAATTCCTTATTTTACATTTCAAACATTCATTACAATCTGTACCAATTTATCAAAAAATAATAAAAAAAAAATATCCAATAATGTATTCCAACAATTCAAAAAGGTTAATAACAATTACTTCAAAGATCCTAGATTCAGCAATAATTTCCAATTCAAATGCTGTTAAATTGAGGGTTAAATGTACACTTTCATCAATTAATAGTCAGAGGGCTGGATTTCATACAACAAGACAAAAACATAGAACAAAGAATAATAACGGAAATACATCAAATTTTAATTCAAATAATAATGGATTTACATACTATTATAATAATAAATTATGTTCATTTTCATCTTTTGGATCAATCAGAAACTTTAGTTCATCGTCAACTGAGGAAGCATTTCGTAGGTTCCGTAACTTTGGAAATGGTGAACAGTTTACGAAAAGATTTACAGATTCTGCATTACAGTATACCGTATCTGTTGCATATTCCCCAAAGGACAGACTGAAAAATAATTTCACTTCAAGTGATGATGGGGTATATGAAGGTGAGTTTGTTCAAGATTTCAAACTGTTGAATGCAAAAAATGTTTTTGAATCTCCAACTGGTGAAGATAATTATATTTTAGCATATACGGAAATAGGTATTATTGTTGGTGTTTTAGATGGTGTCGGGGGTTGGTCCGAACAAGGTTTTGATTCCAGTGCAATTAGCAGAGAATTGGCAAACAAAGTTACAAAATTTTATCTTGAAGATCCAAAATTACCACCTTTAGAAATATTAAACAAAGCATTCAAATCAGTTAAAGATGAAGGAAACGTTAAGGTTGGATCTACAACCATTTGCTTTGGTATAATTGATGGCAAATCTGGTAAACTACAAGCTTTGAATCTAGGTGATTCATGGTTTGGGGTGTTCCGTAAAGATGAAAATTCGAAATACAAGTGTATTGAACAATCGGCTGAACAAATTTATTATTTCAATGCACCATATCAACTTTCAATTATTCCTGAAGATTTCCTAGAAAGTGCTAAAAAGAAGGGTTCAAAGTATTTAATGAATGAGCCTTTTGAATCGGCACCTTATTCATATGATTTAAAAACTGGTGACATTGTTGTATTTACAACGGATGGTATGATTGATAACGTTTTTCCCGATGATATTGAATTATACCTTAACGACAATGTTTTGGAAGGCGTTAACTTATCAGAAAATTTAGGTGAATTAAACAAGCTTTTAGTTCAACAAACAACTGTTTTAAGTTTGAACACTAATTTTAAAAGTGCATTTTCACAAAAGTTGACTTCACTTACGGGACAGGATTATATTGGTGGTAAACCAGATGACATTACATCAGTAATGGTTTATATTAAATAAGATATTTTTTTTATGAGTTTTATTGTTTTTTATTTAAGGTTTCATTCTTATCAATTTTTTTTTTTTCTTTAACAAACTATACCACAAAAAATTACTTATTCCCTTTTACAGAAAAGTTTATAAACATATGATTAAGATAACCATTTTACTTGACGGCAACAGTATAGTAAAGAAACGGGTTATGGTCGATACCAAAGACTACAAACTGTTAGAAATGTAGGGGATTTGTTAAAAAGCTAAATAATTTTAGTTGCTGACAAAATACTAATTACTAACTAGTTGAACGTGCTGATGCAGACTTATAGTGTTTTGTTCATTCATGAATGGGCTTTAACACTCTCGTAGCTATGAGATGTATTTGGAACCATTTTAAATAGCACTGTATGCTGGAGTCTTGCTTTTAAACTTCACCACTAAAAATTGGCTAATTTAGTTTTGTATTTATTATTATTTCTTGTAAAATTCTTTCTTCATTATTGCTCTTACCAGTTATATTATCAACACTTATTGTAGGGGAAATAGCATTTTCTAATGTTTCAGGATTCATAAATCTATCATTACCAATAACATTATCGTTTGGACCATTGATAAAAATATCCATTCTAACTTAATCATACATATACTCTTATCCAGCTGGTTGATAATGCTTCTTTAATAGTTCACATAACTTGAAACAATATGTAGACGTTTTTGCATACTGAATAACTTCTGCTTTACCAAAACCGTGTAATTAGAATCAATGAAGTCTTTGTTATTTTTATCTAAAGTGCCATTAAATGAACTGTTAGTGCCTTCGTCGAAACCATGCTTTCCAATCCAAACTATTGAAGAGCCATTTAGCTTTTCTTGATATTGTTGTAGTTTGTATAATAAAATTATAATAGTAACAAAGTTATTGTGTTTATGAACCATTATATAGAAATTTGTTTTAAAGGTTGGTTTTTAACAACTCTGAACTATATAGTAATAAAATTTATAGTTTGCCGAATATTTCATGAAAATTGTGGTAAGTATTACAGACATAGATGGAACTATACATTCCAAAAAGTAATCATAATTTAATAATGCTAGATGAATTTAATAATGCTAGATGAATTTTCAAAGTATATAAATTACACAAATAAGCAATTAATACATACAAACCACGTTTGTATGGATATGCGTGTGTACAAAGTAGTTCTCTATCATTAAATGCATCACAGTATGTCAGACTGAAAACAGCCAATTGGAGAACTTACCTTAAATTGATAAGTACACTTTTCAGGTTCAGTCACAGACAAGATTTTTAAATCTAAACCACAGACAATATCAACAACTGCACTTCTGACTGGACCATTCCAACATCTTTCACCGCTTACAAAAAATAGTTGGTAGTTTTTTGTATGCTCAGAGTACTTAATTTCATCAAAAACACCAATTTTGGTACCTCTATTATCATTATTAATTTGTTCAAGAATTGAAGTGAAACAAAATTTGTAATCGTAATCTCCAATCGAAGTAATTACACAATCATCTTTCAATGACCTCAATATATCGTGTGGGCCATAATTTTTATTTAAATCAGTTTCTTCAGCTTTTAATTTCAAATTTAAATCACTCAAAGTTACTTTCAAAGAATTTAGTTTATCGACAATGTCAGAAGTTGACGCTACTTTTGAAATAAACAAAGACAAATCATCGTCCGAATCAGCTTGAATAATATGCGACTCTATTCCAAGGAAGGAGTCTACTAATTCTTTACAACTTATACTCAAAATATTCATAATTTTTGTAATAGAACGTGAGATGAAAGATGGCTCTGATAGAGGAATTGATTTTTCTGATTTGATTGACAAAATCTCAGATTTAATCTTTGATATCTCAGATTTTGTATTTTCAAACTCATTTTTAAATGTAGTAACTAAGTCATTCACGTTCACACTGTTATCATTATTAGAAGCAGCAAAGTTAAGGTAGTCATTTGCTGCCTGTTTCACAGCTGGATCATTAAAATTATGATTATATTCGTTGGTCATTCTCTCTAATATATTTTCCAAAGATTCAAGATTTGTAATATAAGTATTTAAGTTTTCAAAAGAGTTTAACAGGTTAGAGGAAATTGCGTCAATGTTGGCTTCAATTGTATTAAACTTATTATTAATAAGCTCGCCATTTTCATCATAATCTAGTTTTGATTTTTCATTTTCCAAGGATTGAATTTTCTTTTCTAAATCTTTAATCTGCAAAACTAAATTACCAATAGAATTTTGTAATTCAAGCTTTGCATCTAGTGACTTCACTAAAATGGTATCCTTAAGCTTTAAGCCATTATTAACTAGTTCATTATGACTTTCAATTTGAACGTCATGATCTATTTTCATCTGATCGCATTTATTTTCGCAAATGCCCGAAATTTCATCTGATCCATCACAACAAACATCGTAATCACAAACACCATCATCAACTTTATAAGTTGGTATAAACCGAGACTTAAACCCAATGTTTTCACAATAAAACACACCATTTAAACAAGCGCTTGTACCAGGTTCATCCGACCCATCTGGACAATCACAGTAGTTATCATTTATCTGATCAATTGATAAAACAACTTCAGGGTTACTCAAACAAGACCATTGACCATGTTCATTTGGTTGGTATTTATCTAAATCTTTAGAAGAAACCCCACGTATAGGGTTAAATTCAGCATTAGAAAAATTAATCCAAACAATTGTTAAAGCCAAAGTGTTCCAATGCATAAAAATTCAAAAATATATGTGTAATATTGAGTTATTCAAAAACAATTTAAAATTAAGGTCCTAGTTCAGAGATGCATAAATTAGAAACTATAAAACGTGAAAATCCATGATCTAGCTTGTTGATTATGCCCGTGCACCAGGTGATGGCTACTTTTTTTAATATTTCTGGAATGAAATATTTGGGCCTTCGTTAGATATGTTCCATGCATAAACAAAAGCATTCATGCATCAAACAACCCAAAATTAGCGAGTTCGTGAGTTCGTGAGTTCGTGAGTCTAGTTCCGGCCCGCTGTCTACTGACTGCACCCAAACTGCCCGCCCCTGATCACGAAAAAATCAGTAGTGCCGCATCAATTGATTTCCTGTTGCTTCGCCTGCTGCTCCTTCGCACGATTTTCCCTTATCTGCGGAGAATTCCACCTCAAATTATCCGTATCGTGGTGTTTTGTAGATTAATTGATCTGCGATCCGTGTTACTCTTGGGAATGTGTTTGCCGCCACAAGCTGACCAATACTGACACAAGAATTTGTTTTAAGTGGAGTAAAGAAAAACAATCATCACCCTCTAATAAACAATAAAATCCACAATCATCAACAATTGGAGGTGTACATAAGCAATCAGTATCGCCGCGGATAAAGCTTAAAGTATAAAATACTAAACAGGAATGTCAAGGCTATCCACAGACCGGCAAATGTGGCGTTCGATAAAGAAAATTTAATTTAATAGTAAAGGCAATTAATCAGGATAGCATGGGTTACTTCATTTTGATTTTTGAAGAATAGGTCAGAGCTAAGATCTGTTAACTAAAAAAGAATAAAATTTATTAAACGTATAACTTGATGTGAAATAAATAAAAAATGAGCAAAATAAAAAATGAGCAAAATAAAATTAAAGCCAACCGTGGAAATGAAATAAAAAAACTAACTTGAAAAGCAACTTGAAGAACATTTAAGTAAAATAAATGCAATTATGACAAAGTTATAGTAGATTTGGTAAAGTAAAAAAGTAAAAAGTAAAAAGTAAAAAGCAATTTAAAATAAAATAAGTATTCATTTTAAATAAAGTAAGTAAGAAACAAAAGATCTAAATCGCAATTTAGTAATAAAGGCAATATATATCAATGAAAGTTCAATTCCATATAGTGATTTCTTATTATCTAAATTTAATTTTGGATTGTTGCTAATATTTATGATTGGAATTAAGAATTTTTTTGAACAGGAGATGTATTAAATGATGTCCAATCATTTGATGAGGCAGGTTTTAATTGTTGCAATGATGAAGGTTGTGGTAAATTGTTCAATTTATTATTAGGATATGTAGTATGATATTGTACTGGATAGTGTAATAGATATATATGTTCGTTTAAATAATCATTTGATAATGTGGGTAACGTTGAAGGAATTGACTTATTATTGTGATAAATTGAAGAATTGACACTAGTTGGTGCGGTTGCTGGTGGTGTTGAATTCATCGAACGCAAAGGATATGAAAAACTATCAATATCATAGGGCTGTTGATAAAAATGCTTTTGGGGTGGCGTTAATTGTTGAGGTTGTTGAGGTTGTTGAGGTTGTTGTGGTTGTTGTGTTGAATTCAATGGTGGTAAATAAAATCTACCACTTAAATTTTGGGGTGTTGGTGATGTTAAAGATTCATTTGATAATCTGTTCAACGCTATATTGGTTAATGGGTCAGTTGGGGTGGTTTTTGTTCTTTTTAATGATACTATTAATCGATTGTTTGATTGGGCACTAGACGTTGAAGTAGCACCTAAAACTGACGATGCTTTTAACTTTTCATCATTATTGGTTGTGCTACTGGTTGACTTTCTTCTAATTTTGATATCGTCAAGATTTGGGAACTTACAAACCCTTTTTGATTTAACACAATTTTTACAAACTGGTCTTGTTTCATCGCACTTAACTCTTCTTTCACGACATATCAAACATCCAGTTTTACTTCTTTTGCTAAATGCTCTTTTTCTGATATGTGTTGGGCGAATTAATTGAACATTTGAAAAATTGGTGATCGAATTTGTACTTGAAAAATTCTGTGAGTATAATTGTGGAAACTGGCCATGATTTAAAGCTGAAAAGTGTAATGGTTGCGGATGCTGGTGTGAGTGTTGGTATGTGTGTATCAGTGTATGCTGATGTTGGTGTGCATGCGGAAGTTGATTTTGATTTTGAACTGGATAAACAACTTGGTTACTTAAAGGTTGCTGATAATTTTGGTTTTGGATTTGGTTCTGGTTGTAGATGTGGTTGTGGAGGTGGTTGTGATTTTGATTCTGATTTTGAATTTGACTTTGGTCTTGACCCTGATTTTGACTTTGATTTGTAGCTAGTTGTGAGAATGTGGTATGTATACCATTAACACTATTCAAATATTGATCACTATGTTGAACTTGATAAGAATGATTATAATTATGATTAGCATCGTGGCTCTGCTTATAGTTAGGATTATTATTTGACATGTTTACTAAATGAGTTGGATGACTTAGAGAACTATGTAGTATAGACATATAGAGAATGAAACTGGATTGATAATAGGGCAGCCCCTGAAAAGGCTGTAAAATAAAAGCAGTGACAGATATGGAGAACTTATACAATCCATATCAAGCACGATATGGAGTATTAAGTTTAGGGCAGTAACTTTTGGATAGTCGATGTTGCACAAAATTCCCCATTCTAAAGCGAAGCGGTGAAGCCAATTTAAGTTCTATGTTGATCTCACACCGTTGGATTGTTCTCTTATCATGTACAAAGCTCGTTTCAGCGGCGGCTTTTGTGCAGGAAAAAGTATCCGCGCCTTCGCTTGACGCCTCCGACGCTAAATGGGAGAAGTTACTAAGTTTCTGTAGTTTTCCATGGTTTGTTCATATTCAATTGTTTGTTCGGTTTCCGATTTCCAATTCACTGTGATTTTGGAAAGGTCTGGTTTTGTATCCTCTTTTCCCAGATAGTTTCAACACAAAATCGAGTGCTGAAATGGTGAAATATTGAACGTGTACTACTAACTCCATTAACAAACATTTTACTAGTTTAATTTATTGAGAGTTCATGCATGGAAAAGGTTCCTGCCCAGCTATCGTGAATGCTGTAACCCTTAGTGTAATTTCACGAATAGGCCATTCAAAATCGATTTGAATTCAATGCCTTTTAGTTAATTAACTTGCTGACTGAAGAATTGACTTGCTCAGAACACAGCGTCCGCTGAATTAAAAACAACCCATCAATGTGTAAGCGAGAGCCATGTTCTTTAATTTGCTAAACCGATCGAAGCCCCAAAAAGAGCGCTTTTGCGAAGAAAGTACTGCGCGGGGGTCATGCAGATTATGCACACACACTTTTCGAAATTCTTTAGTATCCCCGATATATGGCATGTCATGATCTTCATTTATAGAGAGTGATCTAGATGCGATAGATAAATAAAAAAATAAACGACTTAGTGCAAGTTATGCTAGCTGTACGTCGAGTGTAGGATTATTTTGAAACGTTATTTTTAATGAACTAAAAAACTGTAGATAGAAAGATAAAGAGGGGTATAAAAAAAGTAAAAGCAATTTAATTTAAGTAAATGAAAATATATATGTCAAGCGCAAAAAGGATTGTTTATATGATCTTTTGAGAAGGTCACTAATTACTAGTGTTCCATTCATTCAACTCCTTTTGATGTTCTCTTTCAACAGCAAATTTGACAGCTTCTAAGACATCATTACATTGAAATTTTGGTTTATATTTTGGAACTGAATCTGATTTATACACACCTGTATTAACTAAGATTGAGAACCATGATTCATCATGAGAGTTTGCAAATCTGATATCCGATTCAGGTGTATCACCAACAAAATAAACAGTAGATGGTGGAGGTAATTCTTCATTTGTTGTTGAGAATGACATAGATTTTCTTGTAATCATTTGGGTGTTTGTTGATAAAGGTGCATTTTGGGAGTACTTTAGTTTATTTAAACTTTGGATAGTTAAAACATCCTTTTCGCCTTCTTCAATTTCTTCATCGGCATCATCAATATCTACTTCAGATTCAGTTTCAGAGTCAAAAACACTTTTATACTTGTTATCTTCATCCGGATTTGAACTGAATAAATCAGAACTTGCAGTTGTTGAAGTTAATTCATCAATATGATCTTCTAAAATTGATTTTCTCCAGCTATGTAAAACTTTCTCTGCGTATTTAAAAGTTCTACGTTGAGGTTTACCAAATCTAACAACCTTTAGTTCTTGACCAGTATGTTCTTTGAATAAAGCAGCAATTGAAACTTGTAAAGCACCCATACCATATCTAACTAATTTATAATTAGTTGACCAAACAAAATCTGAATGTGCAAAATAAATTGGTGGACCATCCATAAAGTTATCAGAAGTTGTGCCCATATACCCTTCTTTAGACATCAACAATTCTAAAATTATTTGTTGATCAGCAGCCCAGTTTCTTGAATCTGCAAACACCATGATTGCATCAAATTTAATTTTGCTGAAATCTGGATTTGATTCATGACAATAGTTTTTGTCGTCATCTGTTAAATCATAATATGGAGTAACACTTGGATCCCATTTCATTATATCAAGTGGGGTGTAAACGTTTTTGAAACCATAACTTTTAGCAACATTTCTACAAACATTACCAACACCACCAACAACTAAAACATTGTTGTAACATGTAGCTAACTCTTTCATTGGAGTATGACCTTGAACAATTTGATCAACATTGATTTCAGTTTTTAAACGTTTTGATAAATCTTCAGCACGTACACTTTCGTGTTTACCACCACCATTAGTAACAAAAATATAAGGAACTTTGATATTGTAAGGATTGTTACCTTCCAAATATTTTATTGCTTCAACACCAGGATTAAGAGTATCAGGACCTCTAACTAAAACACCATCAATATCGAAAGCAAAAGCATAAGATGCAATTCTTTCATGATTAATTGAATCTCTTCTTTTTTGAACAGCTGAAATTTGCATATTGTTTAAAGTTTGAATTGGAACAGATAATGAAACTGGTCCAATTTCATTAACTTTTGGGATAGGTGAAAAGGCTATATCATTATTAAAATGAGATAAGCTGGGGAATGAAGAAACAAATTGATCACTTAATGACAATGCGGAAACGTTCTTCTTTTTTGGTTCTGGAGTTAATTGGTCGATATTGTCGTTGTTTAAATAGGAAGTCATTGTTAGATATTTATAGTTGACAAATGATTAATAAGGAAACTATAGTATAGAGAGATAGATAGATAGTTAGTTAGTTAGTTAAAAAAAGAGTAGTTGGGTAGTTGAAGTCTATGATTAAAGGAGAAAGAAAGATAACAGGTCAAGCAGTTGGTCTATAATAGATATGCAAACAGGTCCCTTTTTATGTTGAGATTGGGTCGAGTCCGAAATGCGGGGACGGGTTAAAAACAAGCACGACTGTGAAGTGGGATATCTGCCGCATACGTCATAACTGTCTGTCCCCTGTCTGCCCCCTGTCTATCCCCTGTCTATCCCCGGTCTGTCCCCGGTCTGTCCCCGGTCTGTCCCCGGTCCGTTCTCGGTCTGGCCCTGTCCTGCACTCTTTATCTGCACGCTATCTCCTGCACGCTATCTCCTGCACGCTATCTCCTGTACTCTATTTTCTGCGCTTGTAGTAGTTGTGGGCAAAAAGCACCTTGGCCACGCCATGGACAGCCGCCGCGTGGAGAGCGAGGGCGCCCATGGACCAGGGCAACACATTCTGTTGCGCAAGCAGGCCCGTGGCCGAGAAATCAAAGGCGTAGATTCTCCAGAGCACCAGTCCCAGCACCGCAGCATGCGCCACAAGCATCAGTGGGGAAATAATCCGCACCAGCACAAAGCCCACGATGCGGGCCCATCCAGCGTCGTCCAGGCGGGAAAAATCGTCGTTGCTGTCGTAGGTGTAGCCGTTGGTTTCGTAATCCGTTTGGGAGGCAAAGTCGCTGTAGGAGAGATACTTGCGCTTAGCTTCGTGCGCCGCCGCTTTGGCACGGGCCCGTGCGTGGATCTCTGCTTCAGCGTCACCTGTGGTGGGAGTGGTGGATGATGAAGATGATGATGATGCAGCAGGCTCTTCTCCGTATGTATAATCAAGTTTCTTGGTTTTGGCCATTATGATGATCACGTATCTGCAGCTACGTTAAAAATAGATACAATAATGATACGTTTCTTGATGTAGAGAGATCTATATAATCTTCATATCACCTGGTACGTGACCAAATGAATTTGAAATTTCATTCTCGAATTTGCTCCACGATTTTCTCGCGCTAATTCGTTATCTAACTTCCTATTTAGGAATGTGAGTGCGCAAGCCATCTATCGTCAGATTGTATTAGCTAATTGCATTACGAAAATAAAAAACAAGCTTTGATGATTATCGAACAATAAAATGCCAAAATCCGAACATTTGTAGTTCAAACTATCGCTATAATTAAAACATGAATCATTAGTTAGAAAAGGCTCTATAAATAAGGTTTTTTAACTCCGTTTAAGAATGTGGAGTAATTGGGAATGATTATGTTTAAAGAATTTTCTTTTAAGTATTCTATCTACTATTTAAAAGATGTATTTTATGACAAGGCATTAGCAGATCCTAAGGTCTCCGAAAGTAAAAAAACAAGATACTGGATTGTCAAAAAAAAAAAAAAAAAAAAAAAAAAAA